>JASANE010014369.1:0-120356 GCA_030248225.1 Trileptium ribeirensis
TGTAGTTGTACTTGGTCAGTTTCGTATTGCTTAAATATGGAAATAACTCAATCTCCCCGCCTAGAATCTCAGATTACTTTCCCAGTTAAAGCTCGAGCTGGTTGTTTCTGATTTCAATTTGCAATTTCAATTATTAATTTAAGAACTCAAATCTGATTACGTCTATTGTACGATAACATCTTCACGAAGAATGTGAGCCTAGAATCAATAAACAGAGAACTAACTCAATCTGCCTGCCTAGAATTTCAAATTACTTTCCCAGTTAAAAACTCGAGCTGGTTGTTTCAGATTTCAATTTGCAATTTCAATTATTAATTAAAGAAATCAAAAACAATTTATCTGTCTCATTGGACAACATTTTCAAGAAGAATGCGAGGCTGGAATCAAATAAAAAGATTGCCTAGAATTTCAGATTACTTTCCCAGTGAAAGCTCGAGCTAGTTGTTTCAGATTTCAATTACAATCTCAATTATGAATTTAAGAACTCAAAACTGGCTATGTCTCCAGTACAACAACATTTTCACGAAGAATGTGAGGCTGGAATCAATGAAAAACAAATATGCTTAGAATTTCAGATTACTTTCTCAGTGAAAGCTCGAGCTGGTTGTTTCAGATTTCAATTCGCAATTTCAATTATGAATTTAAGAACTAAAAACTTACTATGTCTCCAGTACTGACAACATTTTCACGAAGAATGTGAGGCTGGAATCAAGAAACAGATTGCCTAGAATTTCAGATTACTTTCCCAGTCATAAGCTTTGAGCTGCGTCGTTTCAGATTTCAACTTGCAATCTCAATTATTAATATAAGAACTCAAAACTGATTATGTCTCTTAGTACGACAGCATTTTCACGAATAATGTGAGCCTGGAATCAAGAAACAGAGACTAACTCAGTCTTCCTGCCTAGAATTTCAGATTACTTCCCAGCTTAAAGCTCGAGCTTGTTGTTTCAGATTTCAATTTACAATTTCAATTATTAATTTAAGAAGTCAAAACTGATTATGTCTATTGTACGACAACATTTTCACGAAGAATGTGAGGCTGGAATCGATAAACAGATAAATATGGAACTAACACAATTCCCTAGAATTTCCAGATTACTTTCTCAGTTAAAGCTCGAGCTTGGTTGCTTCAGATTTCAATTTGCAATCTCAATAATTTCAATTATGAATTTAAGAACTCAAAAAGACTATGTCTCTAGTACGACAACATTTTCACGAAGAATGTGATGCTGGAATCAATAAACAGATTAATTTTACTCTAACTCCTCCAGTATCACTCCTATAATTTGAGATTGCTTTTCCAGTTACAACTAGAGCTGGTCGTTCCAGATTTCAATTTGACATTTCAATTATAATTTAGATTGCAAATTGAAATCTGAAACAACAAGCTCGAGCTTTAACTGGGAAAGTAATCTGAAATTCTAGGCAATTTGTTTCTTGATTCCAGCATCACATTCTTCGTGAAAATGTTGTCGTACTGGAGACATAGTCAGTTTTGAGTTCTTATATTAATAATTGAGATTGCAAATTGAAATCTGAAACAACAAGCTCGAGCTTTAACTGGGAAAGTAATCTGAAATTCTAGGCAATTTTTTTCTTGATTCCAGCATCACATTCTTCGTGAAAATGTTGTCGTACTGGAGACATAATAGAAAAAAAAAAAAAAATAAAAAAAAAAAAAAAAGAAAAAAATCTGTTTTGACTTCTTAAATTAATAATTGAAATTGCAAATTGAAATTTGAAACAACCAGCTCGAGTTTTTAACTGGGAAAGTAATATGAAATTCTAGACAATCTGTTTATTGATTCCAGTCTCACATTCTTCGTGAAAATGTTGTCGTACTAGAGACATAATCAGTTTTGAGTTCTTATATTAATAATTGAGATTGCAAATTGAAATCTGAAACAACAAGCTCGAGCTTTAACTGGGAAAGTAATCTGAAATTCTAGGCAGGGAGATTGAGTTAGTTCCATATTTATCTGTTTATCGATTCTAGCCTCACATTCTTTGTGAAGATGTTGTCGTACTAGAGACATAATCAGTTTTGAGTTCTTATATTAATAATTGAGATTGCAAATTGAAATCTGAAACAACAAGCTCGAGCTTTAACTGGGAAAGTAATCTGAAATTCTAGGCAATCTGTTTATTGATTCCAGCCTCACATTCTTCGTGAAAATGTTGTCGTACTGGAGACATAGTCAGTTTTGAGTTCTTAAATTGATAATTGAAATTGCAAATTGAAATCTGAAACAACCAGCTCGAGCTTTAACTGAGAAAGCAATCGGAAATTCTAGGCAGGCAGATTGAGTTAGTTCCATATTGATCTGATTATTGATTCCAGCCTCACATTCTTCGTGAAAATGTTGTCGTACTAGAGACATAATCAGTTTTGAGTTCTTATATTAATAATTGAGATTGCAAATTGAAATCTGAAACAACAAGCTCGAGCTTTAACTGGGAAAGTAATCTGAAATTCTAGGCAATCTGTTTATTGATTCCAGCCTCACATTCTTCGTGAAAATGTTGTCGTACTAGAGACATAGTCAGTTTTGAGTTCTTAAATTCATAATTGAGATTGCTAATTGAAATCTGAAACAACTAGCTCGAGCTTTAACTGGGAAAGTAATCTGAAATTCTAGGCAATCTGTTTATTGATTCCAGCCTCACATTCTTCGTGAAAATGTTGTCGTACTGGAGATATAGTCAGTTTTGAGTTCTTAAAATGATAATTGAAATTGCAAATTGAAATCTGAAACAACTAGCTCGAGCTTTAACTGGGAAAGTAATCTGAAATTCTAGGCAATCTGTTTATTGATTCCAGCCTCACATTCTTCGTGAAAATGTTGTCGTACTAGAGACATAATCAGTTTTGAGTTCTTAGATTAATAATTAAAATTATTGAAATTGCAAATTGAAATCTGAAACAACCAGCTCGAGCTTTAACTGAGAAAGTAATCGCAAATTCTAAGCAGGGAGATTGAGTTAGTTCCATATTGAACTGATTATTGATTCCAGCCTCACATTCTTCGTGAAAATGTTGTCGTACTAGAGACATAATCAGTTTGAGTTCCTAAATTGATAATTGAAATTTCAAATTGAAATCTGAAACAACAAGCTCGAGCTTTAACTGGGAAAGTAATCTGAAATTCTAGGCAATTTTTTTCTTGATTCCAGCATCACATTCTTCGTGAAAATGTTGTCGTACTAGAGACATAGTCAGTTTTGAGTTCTTAAATTCATAATTGAGATTGCTAATTGAAATCTGAAACAACTAGCTCGAGCTTTAACTGGGAAAGTAATCTGAAATTCTAGGCAATCTGTTTATTGATTCCAGCCTCACATTCTTCGTGAAAATGTTGTCGTACTGGAGACATAGTCAGTTTTGAGTTCTTAAATTGATAATTGAAATTGCAAATTGAAATTTGAAACAACCAGCTCGAGTTTTTAACTTGGAAAGTAATTTGAAATTCTAGGCAGGAGGATTGAGTTAGTTCTCTGTTTATTGATTCTAGGCTCACATTCTTTGTGAAGATGTTGTCGCACAATAGACATAGTCAGTTTTGAGTTCTTAAATTGATAATTGAAATTGCAAATTGAAATCTGAAACAACCAACTCGAGCTTTAACTGAGAAAGTAATCGGAAATTCTAGGCAGGGAGATTGAGTTAGTCCCATACTTATCTGTTTATTGATTCCAGCCTCACATTCTTCGTGAAGATGTTATCGTACAATAGACATAATCAGTTTTGAGTTCTTAAATTAATAATTGAAATTGCAAATTGAAATCTGAAACAACCAGCTCGAGCTTTACCTGGGAAAGTAATCTGAGATTCTAGGCGGGGAGATTGAGTTATTTCCATATTTATCTGTTTATTGATTCCAGCCATACATTCTTCGTGAAAGTGTTGTCGTAATAGAGACATAATCAGTTTTTAGTTCTTAAATTGATAATTGAAATTTCAAATTGAAATCTGAAACACCCAGCTCGAGCTTTAGCTGGGAAAGTAATCTGAAATTCTAGGCAATCTGTTTATTGATTCCAGCCTCGCATTCTTCGTGAAAATGGTGTCGTACTAGAGACATAATCAGTTTTGACTTCTTAAATTAATAATTGAAATTGCAAATTGAAATTTGAAACAACCAGCTCGAGTTTTTAACTGGGAAAGTAATTTGAAATTCTAGGCAGGAAGATTAAGTTAGTTCTCTGTTTATTGATTCTAGGCTCACATTCTTCGTGAAGATGTTGTCGTACAATAGACATAATCAGTTTTGAGTTCTTAAATTAATAATTGAAATTGCAAATTGAAATCTGAAACAACCAGCTCGAGCTTTAACTGGGAAAGTAATCTGAGATTCTAGGCAGGGAGATTGAGTTATTTCCATATTTATCTGTTTATTGATTCCAGCCTTACATTCTTCGTGAAAATGTTGTCGTACTAGAGAGATAATCAATTTTGACTTCTTAAATTAATAATTGAAATTGCAAATTGAAATCTGAAACAACCAGCTCGAGTTTTTAACTGGGAAAGTAGTCTGAAATTCTAGGCAGGAAGATTAAGTTAGTTCACTGTTTATTGATTCTAGGCTCACATTCTTCGTGAAAATGTTGTCGTACTAGAGACATAATCAGTTTGAGTTCCTAAATTGATAATTGAAATTTCAAATTGAAATCTGGAACAACCAGCTCGAGCTGTAACTGGAAACGTAATCTGAAATTATAGGCAGGGAGATTGGGTTAGTTTCATATTAATCTGTTTATTGATTCCAGCATCACATTCTTCGTGAAAATGTTGTCGTACTAGAGACACAGTCGATTTTGAGTTCTTAAATTCATAATTGAAATTATTGAAATTGCAAATTGAAATCTGAAGCAACCAACTCGAGCTTTAACTGAGAAAGTAATCGGAAATTCTAGGCAGGGAGATTGAGTTAGTCCCATATTTATCTGTTTATTGATTCCAGCCTCACATTCTTCGTGAAAATGTTGTCGTACAATAGACATAATCAGTTTTGACTTCTTAAATTAATAATTGAAATTGCAAATTGAAATCTGAAACAACCAGCTCGAGTTTTTAACTGGGAAAGTAATATGAAATTCTAGGCAGGAAGACTGAGTTAGTCTCTGTTTATTGATTCTAGGCTCACATTATTCGTGAAGATGTTGTCGTACAATAGACATAATCAGTTTTGAGTTCTTAAATTGATAATTGAAATTTCAAATTGAAATCTGAAACACGCAGCTCGAGCTTTAACTGGGAAAGTAACCTGAAATTCTAGGCAATCTGTTTATTGATTCCAGCCTCACATTCTTCGTGAAAATGTTGTCTCACTGGAGACATAGTCAGTTTTGAGTTCTTAAATTCATAATTGAGATTGCTAATTGAAATCTGAAACAACTAGCTCGAGCTTTCACTGAGAAAGTAATCTGAAATTCTAGGCAATTTGTTTATTGATTCCAGCCTCACATTCTTCGTGAAAATGTTGTCGCACTGGAGACATAGTCAGTTTTGAGTTCATAAATTCATAATTGAGATTGTTAATTGAAATCTGAAACAAATAGCTCGAGCTTTCACTGAGAAAGTAATCTGAAATTCTAGGCAATCTGTTTATTGATTCCAGCCTCGCATTCTTCTTGAAAATGTTGTCGTACTAGAGATATAATCTGTTTTGAGTTCTTTAATTAATAATTGAAATTGCAAATTGAAATCTGAAACAACTAAGCTCGAGTTTTTAACTGGGAAAGTAATCTGAAATTCTACGCAGGGAGGTTGAGTTTTTTATTTAGAAGAAGCTGTCACAGCTGTATATTATGGTTTCGATTTGTAACAAAAATAACAGGGCCTATGCTAAGCGTCGTACAAGGGAAATGCAGTGTGAAAATGTTTGAACCAAAACCAAACTCTCTTAACCAAACTCCATTAACTCCAGCATAGTCAAATTATATGCCTTATACACGTTTTGCAGACCCTAATGTCCGCGGCAACAATCGATATTCCTTCTTGAGTGTGAAAAGCAGAGCCTTACCTAGTGGCCATAACCTAAATTGCATAGCTTTCGAACCGCAAATCATTAAATAACCCGCCGTGGAAAAACAGTTTCGTTTAAATTTTAAGTTATTGAGACAGGGAAATAATAAATAGCGTAAATCAGTTCATGTCACAGCTTTAACGAATAGCAAATGGTCGTCAGAAATTATTTGCACTTTAAAATATTTCATAAACGAAAAAATCACAGCGAGAGCTTCGAGGACGTTTTACCTACTGCGAAAAGTACTAATTAATAACCACTCTGATGTTTAAACTATAGATGCTTTATGTGTCATTCACAGAGAAATGCATGCATCAACTACACACCTGTAAATATGGTCACGGCTATTGGACAGTTCATTGCACATATGAATGCGCACTTGTGGTAAAAAAGCAACGTTTCCAATGCACATTTGTTGTCAATGTTGTCACGCCTAATGCACCTCTACTTGAATATGGCCACATCCAATGCACGCTTGTTGTAAATAAGGCCAATGCATCATCGACGCAAACAATCTCGACAGTTTTTGAGAGCGCGCATTGATAGATAGCAACGAAGGATCGTGCGATGATCGTGAAAAATATTTACGTGTGTGTAGTTGATCCACCCATTTCTTTGTAAATTAAGTATGAGAAAATGGATGGTGTTGTTTATACGTTACAAAATCAAGCCATATAAATTACAACATGGGAACAAAATTATGCATTGACGCCGTTCGTTGAAATAAGGTTTTTTCTAAACGTTCAATTTGGAAAGAAATTTTACAGCGTCCTATGGCACAAAGGAATCTAACCGCAGGTTCATATCTCAGGTTGTGCCGATTTTGTAGAGCGATTGAACAAAGTTCGAGAGTAAAACTTAAACCCATGTTACAAAAATACGTTTTGTATTTAGAATTATGTAATATAGTTTTTGTAGAAGTAGTTCTAGTTGATCTCAGATTTTAAGCTTAAATTTTGAGCAATAAGCATGAACCAATAAACAGACATTTAGAGAGTCTAATTTTATAACACAGTATAAGACTTTAAAAGATGATGACAGTGGCGGATGTTTTTAGTAAAAGAAATGGTATCCATATTCATTTTATACTGTTCAAACTGTCTAAATATCGCTAAATCATGTAAAGATAATGCTAAAAATTAAATTCAATTTTTGAAATATTAACTATCCCGGCTAAAATGGATGTTGATGGAGCTGCCAATCGCACTGCCACTCACTACCTTGTGCCTCCCAGGAGGGACCTCGTGCTCAGAGCAAGGCCTCATACAGATGTTTTGTATGCAACAACCTAGAAATTCTACAAATTCGTGCATGTTGATGTGTCTCCCACAAGTAAGGGTCGCAAAGAGGGCCTTGGATGCCGTAAGGGCGACTCTGAATGTTGATCATACAGCTTTATTTAGCGCTGAAATCAGCTCTTTCAGAAACCATGTTACATGTAATAACACCAAAGCTACAACTTATTTTTACCCTGAAACAGGACGTTTTTATTGATGATGCCTAAATGGCTTGAATATATTAAATGGGTAGACCCACTCTGCACGTAATCTTAAAAATATCCACAGGGGCAAATTAGCCACATTCCCCCGTCGGTTCCTGAATTATTGCTGTTCTAGTAAAATCCCACAATCTGCATTTTTCATATAATCGAAAATTTTCAAAGACCACGATACTTATAAAATTAATTTTGCTAATTTTTATTGGAAAATCAAAATCCTGATTTTTCACTGAACATTTTATGGTGTTTCTTAGCCGATATGGCATATTTTTAAATTGCAGTCTGTGCACAATTCCTAGACTACGCACACTTTTTTCTGCAAGTGTCATGTTCTATCTTTTCAACTCAAGAAGTACACGTGTCAGATTTGCTTCTTTGCTCAATTAATGTTTGCCATAATCTTTAGGTAAGCCCAACAGTAGTGATCCGTAAAACATCAGCTAAATACAAAAACCTAGGCCGTATTAGTAAAGACTGCTTAACAGTATTTAGGTAAATATTTTGTACATTTTCTTGCCACATATTCTAGTTATGCAATTGTCTGCAACAAAATATAAAACGCCTTGGAAAAACAACAAACGAATAATTTCTCTGAAAAAAACGCAACATCAAAGTTTTTGTGTAAGGGCAGGGTACAAAAATTTGTTGTACGATGTGATTTACCTCTAAATGTTAAAATAATTATAAATTGACCTTAAGATTTTGGGTAAAATGTTTTACGTCATCGATATCAAGGTGAACCCAAAATGACTCTTACACAGTGAATATTATCAGCAGGCGTTTGTTATAGGAATTCGTAACAAATGATATAGAAAATAGATGAGAAGTGTGCTTCTTGATAAGTACATTTATTTAAATTTAAAAATGCAAAGTTGGTAGCGATTGACCTACTAACGACAGTTTGAATCAGTTTATACCAGAACAGAAGAAGACTGGTATGATTAAAAATAAAATGTGTTATTGTGTTACATTGGACGAGGTGGTATGTATTGCTTTTTGTTGCAAAAAAAGTCCAATATTAACTACCATACTATCTAAAATCAGTGTAAGTTACTTTCGCTTTTCAAAAATAATTTTGAACAGTACAAAATGTGTTTAACGAGTTGTAACATTTCCAACAATCTCTGTATATTATGCAACAATAACTCATAAAGGTTAGCGAGCAGGTGTTGAACAACCTCTTTTTCTGGTCAAAATAATAACTAATTTTGTTGTAATCCTATAATAGATCAATGATGAAATGATTGATTTGAACCGCAAAAAAGTATGTTCTGTCAAATGAACAAAGCTACTAAAGCCGGACCAACGATTTATAGAAACCGTCAAACACATGTGCTATATAATACTTTCTGTCACTTTTAAATCATGATCCAAATCTTATAGTGAAAATTTAAACATACACATTTGCAATTATCGCAGAAACTGAGTAGCAAAATCTCTACGTATAAAAACGATCTGAGGCTATCAAAAATTGAAAAGTAGTTAGGAACATTTGTTTGAAAATTGCACGTAACATTCTTCGGGCGAAATTAGACGTAAGATTCTTTTGTTTTTTGAACTTCCAAAATTATTTATACAATGTCTTTTGGTAGACATTTTTATGAATACTTAATACGTTTCAGCCCTTCCTTCCCAATGATGCACACTTGCATTGGCGCACATTGTAACGAGTCACATTAATTGTGTTTATTGTAGGGTGGTGGCTTGTCTTCAATTACACTGTTTTCGTTCAGTTTGCGGCGATCCTTAGGTAACAGAGCATCAACTTCTACACTTGTTCATGATTTCGTTAAACCGTAGCAATCTAACTATCAGGATTAGATTCCTGGAGCTTGTTCGAATTTTTCAAATGTTGTGCGATAAACAAATAATTCGGGCCTGACATATGGTACGAAAATGCTAGAAATATGAGGCAAATCGTTGTGCTTAAACCATTTCGGTACTATGGGTATCCTAATCTTATTTATTGGACTATGCTTGGGCAGGTATTTCATTGAGTATGTAATAACGAGAACATAATAAAAATGATCAGTTGCTTCCAAAAACATAAACGTTATTCGAAATTTAAACTACTGTTAGACTAACTCTTCCGTTCGTATATTGACATATTTGCGTACCGAGTTAATTGCCGAGTTTGTCGTTCGTGCCGAGTTGTGAGTTTGTACGTGCATTGTTGTTTGTTCCCGTTGTGAGGTTCCTTCGAGCAACAGCTCCTAAAATAGCATAGTGGCTGGCGTACAAGACTTGCTCCTGTGCGATCTAGATTTAATCCGCGGTGGGAAAAATTTTTTTCAAAATTGTACAAGATTTGGTTTGCGAAGGAAAGGGTTGAAACAACATTTTGAGTAAATCCTGACCCGAACCGTTTTTCTTGGAGAACAAAAGATATTAACCAGTGGCTCGCCTCCGCCCAGTACAGTCCTGCAAATGCTTGAAATCTTAAGACCTGGAGGCCGACTTCGACCCCAAACGGGCTGCATCGGCAGACCCCGCAGTGCACATTATGTTAGGCTTTCACCTCCAGTTTATTGACAGAATATAACTTACGAAATCCTTGTTCACGAAGAGGTAAAAATGCTGCAAACATAATGAATTGTTCGAAAAATTGCTCGAAAATTGAAAAATCGAAATTCGAATACTTTGTGATTTCAGCCATACCACTCATGCTAACGTATCAAATATAATCTGCATTCGCAGAACTTACGGCAGTAACTTCACAGAAGATTGAAATACTTCCTAATCAAGGAAATTTTGCTGATCTATATCCTACTAAAGCGATGAAACCTTCGACAAAGCCAATGCACTTATACCTGCGACTTATGTGGATAGACTGCACCAGAACTGACAATCTTCTGAGACATTTTCATTATGTTGTACTACACATTATATGAACTTGAAATCGACCCATAGATGAATCATCTCGTTGCTATGTAACAGTGTCATTAAATCATAGAAGCTTGGCTATTGCTTCTCGTAGTTGTGTGAGATGTTTTCCTATTTAGTTCATCGCCGTGAATGGCTTCGTCAGAGCTATGATGTGGCGTGATCGCTTTTACTCGGGCATGTTGTGTTTTATTTAGTTCAAAAAAGACTATTTTATTTTTACGACGACACTATTTCATGTATGGCCTTTGTTGAATCTTTTAAATATGATTACGTTGTTAGCTCTTCGAGATGACTTTTAGTCTGTATTGCCTAATCATTACAAAGATTTCTGAGTTTTTTGTGCACGGTGGATCAAAGGAATTCAAGGCAGTATGACACAAACATATAAACGCCACTTTATTATATGGCTTGTGACCAATTGTCATATAAATGTATATTCCTTAATAATCTACAAGTGACTTGTCCGCTTTAGTAGTGTAATTTGAGCAATCACAAATACTTCTAGGCTAAATCTATAGAATCTACAATAATTGGAATCTATCATCAAACTTTTTGTATGTCTCAAAATCGAAGCAATACGTATACACTTAACTGTAAAAATGTTACTAATTACACTTTTCCGGCATACAGAAAGTGATACGGAGCCACTGTAGTTTCATCAAGCGGTAGTTTTGTGAAATTACCTTGAAATAGGGTTTGTGTTTGATGTATACCCTACACTAAAACCTTCGTAATCTTGAATTTATTAAAACCCCTAATACCTCGTCGACCCTAAACCCACGGAAACAATAAAAACGCAAGAAGTATTCGTGCGAGCCTCTATATAACTGAACGATCATATTCAGCATAACTAAAGGTATATAGACCCTTTTTATGCCGTGTATACAAAACGTACGCAAAGTACTGAAGACAGACTATGTTTTGAAAATCGGGTTCGTTAACTCTAAGCCCATTGAAAACATTTGAAAAGGTGCTGCAGTCTAGATAACCTAACCATCATATACAGCGTGCCGAAAACCTATATATAATTCATCATGGATGTCTTGCAAACAATAAATAACTAACCAAATAAAAACACAGTATATATATTTTGTTAATCTGGTTCGTCGATCGAAAAACCTTGAAACACCTTGAAATGTTATAAAATGGTCAAATAGTCTATTATATTATCAGAGTGCTTGATAATATAATAGACACTCGTTGTACAGTAAAAACGCGCAACAACATGCCGAAATTTCTGACAAAGTACCGACGAGCCATATTGGAGCCCACAGTGGTACTGGGAGTGGATCCCAACATATCCTGGTCAGCAGAATTATAGATTGCGATGGATATATTCTGCAAGCTCGTTTTTCGAAGCGAAGCGTGTGTCGCGAGATATGGGTTGTGAAAGCCTGGTACCCATATGGCGAAATTTGGCTAAGAACCCTTAAAACCTGTTTTTTGGCCATTTTGAACTAGAAGATGCTGTTTCAATTAAAGGGCACATCCTCATCACTTTTGCTATCGATTCAAAAGGTTTATCGCAATCCATTCAGCCGGAGATGAGTTTATATGTGACTGAAACACACAAAAAAGAAATTTTCACGATTTATCTACCTTGAATCCTTAGTAAAAACTCCTTTAGGTCCGTATCAACAACCTTTGAATTGTTAACAGTGTTGTAGGTGCCCGCTACACCAAGTTTTTTATTTAGCAGCCCTTCATTGTGCTGCCATTGGTTATTATAAAGGTCGTTCCAGATATTAATTGTGAATTTTTAGCAATGAACATAGAGCTAGAAACGTCACAATGTTAATGTAAATCGTCAGTCATACCATCTCTGGGGCGTAGCCAAGACTGGCACGTGGCCATGCCCCCGTGCAGCATCTGTGACCCCCAGAAATTTAACAGAAATCTAAAGTTCACGGTTATCTATGATTGGTGAGTGTGCCCCCAAGCGGATTCAATGGCACTCCGTGTAAAAGTTTCTGGCAACGCCTGCGCCTAAAAGTCCTAAAATATATATGTTTTTTGCTGTTCTTGACAGTCAGTAAAATACAATAGTTACGTTTTGCCACCATGGAGAGTGTGTTTGTTTTTTAACATCATCAGTTAAGTTATGTAGTGCAGACGGCACATGTGGACAATTGGCAGACAAAACGTTCACAAGCTTATAACTTAAACACCGCCCTAATTATGGACTACACACTTATTCATTGGCAGAATTATACTGCTAGAATTTATACTTTAAAAATGATTAGTCATTCAGAAAAAACTCTGGGTATTATTAAACCGGACGCATTTGATTGCGCCGACGAAATCTGCGCTGAAATCGAACGGAATGGATTTAATATTTTAAAGGTAAGTCAATTGTACTATAGCAAGATTAAGGCATTGTAAGTATTAGCAGTGTAAATATGCAAATCTTGGGATTTCGTATCACAATGTATTCTTATAGATGTATAGATTTTATTAAAAATATTTCAGTCAAAAGATATTCAGCTAACACCGGTCGAATGTGACGACTTCCACATTAACCATTATGAAATACCATTCTAAAACGATCTCAAAAACTACATAAGCAGCCGAAAACTTTGTGTGTTGGTGCTTAGCAAGCCAAACGCAATAAGTGCATGGCGTCAATTTATTTATTCTTATAGATTTAAATATTTTGTTAAAAATACTTCAGTCGAGCGACATTCAGCTAACGTCAGACGGATGTGGCGACTTCTACATTAACCATTACAAAAAAACTGTTCTACAACGATCTTAAGAACTATATGAGCAGCGAGAAAGTTTGTGTGATGGTACTTACAAAGCCAAAAGCAATAAGCTCTTGGCGTCAATGTATTTATATAGATCTATAGATTTTATTAAAACTATTTCAGTCGAACGACATTCAGCTAACGCCTGACGAATGTGGCGACTTCTACATTGAGCATTATGAAAAACCGTTCTAATACTATCTCGAAAACTACATGAGCAGCGGAAAAGTTCGTTTGATGGTGCTTAGCATTGAGCATTATGAAAAACCGTTCTAATACTATCTCGAAAACTACATGAGCAGCGGAAAAGTTCGTTTGATGGTGCTTAGCAAGCCAAAAGCAATAAGCGCTTGGCGTCAATGTATTTATATAGATCTATAGATTTTATTAAAACTATTTCAGTCGAACAACATTCAGCTAACGCCTGACGAATGTGGCGACTTCTACATTGAGCATTATGAAAAACCGTTCTAATACTATCTCGAAAACTACATGAGCAGCGGAAAAGTTCGTTTGATGGTGCTTAGCATTGAGCATTATGAAAAACCGTTCTAATACTATCTCGAAAACTACATGAGCAGCGGAAAAGTTCGTTTGATGGTGCTTAGCAAGCCAAAAGCAATAAGCGCCTGGCGTCAATGTATTCTTATACATCTATAGATTTTATTAAAACTATTTCAGTCCAGCAACATTCAGCTAACGCCTGACGAATGTGGCGACTTCTACATGGAGCATTATGAAAAAAAATTCTATAACGATCTCAAAAACTACATGAGCAGTGGAAAAGTTCGCGTGATGGTGCTTAGTAAGCCAAAAGCAATAAGCGCTTGGCGTCAATGTATTTATATAGATCTATAGATTTTATTAAAACTATTTCAGTCGAACGACATTCAGCTAACGCCTGACGAATGTGGCGACTTCTACATTGAGCATTATGAAAAACCGTTCTAATACTATCTCAAAAACTACACGAGCAGTGGAAAAGTTCGCGTGATGGTGCTTAGTAAGCCAAAAGCAATAAGCGCGTGGCGTCAATGTATACTTATAGATCTATAGATTTTGTTAAAACTATTTCAGTCGAACGACATTCAGCTAACGCCTGACGAATGGGGCGAATTCTACATTGAGCATTACGGAAAACCATTCTACAACGATCTCAAAAACTACATGAGCAGTGGAAAAGTTCGCGTGATGGTGCTTAGTAAGCCAAAAGCAATAAGCGCTTGGCGTCAACTCATGGGTCCAACAAAAGTCGACGAAGCGAAAAAAATCAGTCCCGAAAGGTATACCTGTACATTTTTAGTTTGGGTATTTACGGTAATCGATTTTATGTAATAAGAATTTTTTTGCCAAACAGAGTAAAAATGCACTGTATACCCGTCACTGGATATCTAGGATACCTATTTTTTCTGGAAAAGTGCTAATAGCACATTGTAGAAATTTTCACCGTTAAAGAGATAATGTTGCAGTGATTTGTTTTATATTTCACTTCTTGGCAATGGTAGCACAGCATGAGTGACATAAAATCTTTCGATGAGATAACCTCTAAGAGCACCTAAATACGAAACATATTATTTGTATTTTAAACATAAAATGCTTAATTTTTGTTTAATAATTTTCAAAATAACAATGAATAAGTACAGATCCGGGCCTATATTACTCAAATAATGCAAACGCAAAGTATACGATGTGAAACACATTTCGCAGCGGTAATATGCTTCATATACGTTATCAAAACATTGTTAGCTCATGGTAGAGTGAACAGTTCCGGCGGCGAGACAAGGGTCTACGGTCAGATAAGTGAGAGGGAGCAAATTAATTTTTGAAATTTTAGAAACAGTTACTTTTCCCGAATTTTGCCGAAAATTTCCCCAATTCTTAGTAATTTTTGGCGATTTTTCACAATTTGTTAATGTGCGCCAATATTTTCCATTTTTTGTCCAATTTCGCCTAGCGTTCCGCACGTATTCGACCTGCGTTGGGCGGACGGGGGGGTAACGCCTCAGAGGGAGGTTTTTACATGGCTTAGAGGGGTCCGTCCCTTAGGAGGAGTAATTCTTTACCCCGCCCCTTTATAAACGAATGCATGTACTATTACCACTAACGTTGTACTCTGACAAAAGCGCCAATTTTAAGGCTTATCACCGCCATTTGCGACTAATTCAACTTTGATTTCTATAATAAAATTTGAAAATAATATTCTTAACATTTTCGGTTTAGCCTAAACGAAAAATAGAAAATTAGTCAGCTAGTAACTGTTACTTTAGACAATTCACCTATGTTCACATTACACAGAAGCACTACATCTCCGACCCAAAAATTCGATAGCCCAATTTGTCTGCCAGTTTGGCAAAATTCTTTGCTTCCGGCTATGACTTTGTAATGACTTCAACGGAGGTTAAGATAAACTCGAGTTTAAAGCTAAAATTCGTCCGTTATAATTTAAACATTTCAAAACAAATTGCAGTAACTGAATAGTTGCATCCACTGATCTATATACTATATATCATTTTCCAGAATAACTATATGCTACGCTGAGACCGTTCGGTTGGTAGTATTACTTTAATTTTATTTAGATAAATTACCTTGATACTTTTATAGGAGCAACATGGAATCCATGAAGAAGCATTAATGATGTAACGCTGCATCATGTATGTGCAATGCGAAATGATTATAGAGTGTGAACATATGAGTAAAATGGTATAAGTGTTTAACAGGTTATATTTTGTAATAACAAAAATAGCCCTTCAACCCCTGCGCCGCGAAAATGGTCAATTTCGAAAAAACTCCTTTAATTTTTCTATCATTTGGCACAACCGAAACAGTGAAAAATCTCTATTAGAGCCGTATTTATGACAAAATATCTTTTCTGTTTTTATGTTTACTCATGGCACCGAAAATTTTTTGTAAGTTCTATTTACCAGTCGAACCACATTCACGAGCTGGGTCGAATCAATTGGTTAACGACTTGGGCTAATGGTAAGGCTACGCTTCAGACTTTCGCTGAAGTGCATATACATCATTAACCCATGAGAAGAATCAGCTGATTTTTATACCATTCGATTCAACTGGTTCGAACGATATATAAAACTATACAATTACTACGATTAGATCGGTCTGGGAGCTATAACCGAACAGACCCAACAAAATTTTCTTATAGTTGACGCTAAAAATTTATCTACATTAGTGCCTTTTCTTGTACGAGCGGTTATATCAGCGATGTTACACAAGCAAGCCATTTAAGGTCACATCCACTGTGAATATTTGGACAAATTCAGTCCACTTAGAACATATTTATAAACGATAATAGCGAAAAAGGACTGATTAGCCCTAAATACCGTGCTGTTTGACCCCTAATTTTTATTAAAAGTTCTAATTTTTTTGGTTTTCGACATTGTATGATGTGATCCTAAGCAACATTTTAGCACGATCTATATATGATTCGTGATTACCGCCAGCCCTTGCCTACAAACATAATATAGTAAGCAGGAATTCTCATTTCTGCGTTCAAAAATTACATGGGTGAAACATGAATTTTTTCCGAATTTATGTCAGCTATTATCTAGGTATAACTCAACGTAATTACGTTTCTATGTCTGAAAGTATATATGTTTGTATTTGGTTTAATCAAAGAAATTAGAAACATAACTAAGAAATAAGCGTAGTGATTAAATTCGAGTGGAACGGGAATTTCCAATTATGGCTCTGGACGGGGGTTGAGGAGGTCCTGTCTGTGTGTGTCTGTGTGTCTATCGCACATGGATCTCGATAACGGTTGGGCGGATTTTGATGCAAGATAGCTCATTCGAACCGCAATGGTCGATTTAGGTGTAGTGAGAGAGCCCGATTTTTGAATTTTTTCCCGTGGGAAAAGTTATTGGGCAAAATGACGTTATTTTGGCCCATTTTTCGGGCACCACCTCCAGTTTTTGCGACTTTTCTGAATAAGTAAACGAGGTATCCGCGAACTAATAGGCCTATTCCATGTAGCTTTACCAGGGCTTTCCAATAATATATAACGAGTTTTTCAACCACTTCCCAATCTGGAGCCTATAAGCTTATAGTTGGCGCCAAATTTCATATTTGGTGAAAAGTCGTGGGAAATGCACCTAAATGTGTTTTTTTGTTGCTTTTTGTGTCTTATATGCGGTTTTATAGGCAGATAAACTCATTGCAAGTGTTAAAAATATTGTTGCGCAAATATTTTTTACACTTCTGGTTCATACTTGGCATAAAAATGACGTTTTTGAAATTTTTGGTGATAAGTCGTAGGAAAAGCACCTTAATGTGTGTTTACTGTTGGCTTAAGTGTCGGATATGGGGTTTTCTGGGCCGACAAGCTCATGGCGAGTGTCAAAAATATTGTGTGGCAAATATTTTTCACACTTCTGCTTCGGGGGATCGTTCTCACCACTCTAATGGTGGCTCGCAAGCGAGCTTCACTAGTAAGATAACGTGTTTGTGGTTTTTACGTGATGCAATTGTGGAAAACTGTCCTAGAAAATTCGTATAGTCCTTCGATCCATCATGACGTGCTATGACACTAATCCTCCGTGGACAGTCTAGCGTACAGAAAAATGAAACAGAAACCGTCAAAACTAAATAGCTATTAGTTGGCATTTGTATAATCAACATCATTCTATTTATTTTCAGCAAAGGGTATGTGTTACTAGATATATAGAGGTAAGTTATATTTAAGAACCGTCATGGCATTATCGACAAATAATCTGGCTTAGGATAGTAATTAGGAAATTTCAAAATTCGAATACGCTATTTATTTTTCGAATATATTTTCAGTTATGCTGCATTGCTCCTATATTAATAATTTTAATGACTTAATATTATGATTAGATTAAACACACATATATATGTCTAAATATATATAAATATATGTATTTATATATATTTATATTTATATACACATATATATAAAAATATATATGTATATCGTAAAACTGGTGTTTTAGTCTCCGCGCACGATATGGCACAACTCCTAACAAAAACGGAACACATGGAAGTGACAGCTTTACGTCCGCTGAGCGCGAGATTAAGTTTTTCTTTCCTGACTGTAAGTTTGTTTTTGTCTAATAGATCATCCACTTTAGAACTGAAGGGGGAAGGCAAAAATGTCCAAACTTTTGTGGGTGCTACATGGAACCCACAAATTGATAATTTATGGGTACTTCTAAATTCGATGCACCTTATAATTCTCTGGGTACAGTTCGTAATATACAGTAAGTCTACAATAATTAGGAAATTTGTGGATGCTCAGTTACACACACTCTGTAATATTGCAGGTGCAATCATGACAGAGTAATTATAATTTTTGTGTGGAAAATGTATCCCCTTCTTAATTTAAAAGTGCACCATCTATAACATCTATCTGCTGAGCATGCTACAATTTTGTTTATGATTTGAAGACAGTCTACAAATCGTACATATTTCAAAATGGCGGCCTTTTAAGGGAAGAGCTTCGGAAAGCACGTGACGGAAAATTTTAGCAGTTATAAGCAACATTACAAAAATTTTAACCCAAAATTGCGCAAAATATTGGTGAATAGTATAACGAAAAATTGGAGGACAAAGACTATTTTTGCTTAACTGCCTTAGCATTAACCCCCTCCCTTCGAGACCATCAAACCATGTTTTCTTTGCTAGAACATCACTAATTTTTCTACATCAAAAACTTTTCCCATACTGTATCCTCTGCGATCGGAGTAATTAGTGCTTCAGGCCACACTATTTTCAGAAAAAGCTTAACCCGCTTCACCGAAGCGCGTGTACTGTACCGCCCCATGTCACCAAATTTCTTTTTCATATTTTGCACCCATATTTAATAAACATTGATTTATCGCATCCATTTTTCTACTCAAATAAAAATTGTTTTTATTAGTTTTGGGTTGTATGTTTCTCAAAATAGACTAGCAAGTAAAACTAAAGTGTAGCCGTATCCTACAGTCGGACCCAATCCAAATAAAGGTTTAATCGTATTCCTGGACTGCCACAATGGTCGGGCTGCACTCCAATCGCAGGATTATGTGTCACAAAATTTCTAGACCGATCGCTTGAAATAGAAATATTTAGTAATTATCTTGCCGTTATTATTATATTGTAGTCATCATCATTTTGTGTTAGTGTCGCTCCGCATGACTATAGTTTGATATGATGTGATGTTAAAAGTAAACAATCCATTTAAGCAAAGATACTACTGAATTTCAATTATCGCACATATGATCTGTCTGATAAATGTAAAAAAGACATCATGAAGTGCTATCTTTTTGTTTAAAATGTTTATTTTCTACGACCGTTATTAAATATCACTCAGCATGACAACACATATATACATATTCATGTACTATTTGAATCTCAGATTTCTTTCAAACTATCTTGGTACATTATGGATTTCATGCAGCCACCATGCATGGTGGAGCTAGCGAGAGTTTATTTGTCGCAACGTATACTATGTATTGCATCTGGCAAGGTTGAACAAAGAAATTATATGCTTGCTGCACCTACAGTTTTGTTTAATGCAATTATAGTGCTAAAAATCCACATAAGCTACAGTGTGTCTCATGTGTTGCTAATTATTATTTTATACTGTCGTAGTGTGGTTTTGTTGTTGGCCTTTCGTGGAAACAGATGAACAGTCATTTAGGCGTGCGACCATTGGGTGTGCGACGGGTGGGAGTCCACGACAGTTTGGTATGTGACAGTTGGGCATCCGCGACTGGTGGAGTGTGCGACAGTTGGGCGTACAACAGTTCTACACGCGACAGTTTGGTGTCAGTAACTGTTGGCCTTGGATTGAAATTGTAGGCCACGGGGATTTTATGGACAGTTTTCTGAGGCTGCTTATAGTGGCCTCTAATTCACAGAGGAACTCAGAACACACCTTTTCTTCCCTTTGTTCCAGGCTGGTATTAATTTGAAGGGTTGTGTGCTTTTCCAGGTTAGCGAAACCTTCAAATTAGAATCGCTGAATGTAATAAGCACCCAATGAAGGGAAGAACTTTGTCATTTCAATAACAGTGCCCACAGACCCAATAAGCAATCAGAAAGACCCCATTAAACAGAATCATCTATTTTGTTCGCAGCCACCAATCGGCATTGTCACATTTGTTGTACATCGGTCACTTAATTAGGGCTTATTAACGTTTTTCCGCAGCGTCTATTAAACGAAGCACCTAGTATTTTCGATGACAACGACCATTGTTAGGTATGTCGAAATGTGCACGCTACGCGTCCGTCAACTGCGTGTTACCCGCTGCAGGAAAAACCCAATACCCGCCGGTCCAAGTCTTGAGGTCATACCGGTCCCAGCAAGCGGAAAACGTACATGTGCTCAGCTTTATGCTGAGGAGCGGGGCGCCCGATGTCACGACACCCAGCAACTGGAAGTTTAAGGGTAAAGCTGTCACGGTGGTCCTATTGTCGCACGCCCAACTGCCGCTGAATCGAATAATATCAAAATTATCGTTGTATTTTCAAAATTGACCTATGTCGTTTCGGGGATGCTAGGAAAAACCCGTTACCTCAAGAAAGAACATAATCATACCTAATTTCGCGTTAACTTTATGATATATCGTTATAAAAATATTTCTGCTGTGGTCGATTTTCATTTTTAGTTCAATGTCCGGCAATAAGCGATGAAGTTCGAAGTTATTTGAACTCTGAAATTACGCCATACCTGATTCCTATCCTTAACGAGCTTTGCAACGAAGCACCAGACAACCCTGTGGTAAACGAATAATTTTTTACGACTCAGTTTTTTTTCAATTTTCTTCTATATCACCAATTTTAAAAATGCTTGTTTTATCACGGGGATTCATGTCACTTCTGCAGGCTGTAAGGAAATCCGCTGTATACATAGGTCGTAGACTTCGATAGTGGAACGTGGGCTTACGGTCGCACCGCACCTGAAAGCCAAATCTACTCTCTATTCTTGAAGGCTGCATACCTCCCCCTCCCAATTCCCTCCCTCCACACCGCCAGCCAGTAGCACGCGCAACACAATTTTAGAGGTGATTGACAACGATTGCAGAAAATATGGCAGAAATTGACACATATTAGCAAAAATTGATGAAACTTTTTGCAAAAATTGGCAACAGTTGGGGAAAAATTTAGAAACATTTGGAAAAATCATGAGTTCTTGAAAATTTCAGAAATTTACTACCCTGGCCTACTCCCCCTTCTAACGCAACGGACCTTCGACGAAAACGTAAAAGAGTGTCAAAGATCTCAATAGACAGTCCGATCATCAGTTCTTGATCCTACTAGTAATTAAAATTTTTTATCATTTTAGTTCACTTCGTTTCGTCTAACAAATTTGTTTGCGCTGACAAATATTAACTTCTGTAGGTTTTTATGTTATTCCAGCGCACAATTAGTGATGGCAAATGACTGAAGGACTAAATTGTATAAAACGCAAGGTTTGGAATACAATTACCTGGCCGACTGACAATTTCCTCCGTTACTGATTTTATTTCTATCGTGTTCATGTTTTGTGAGGTTTTTATTTTTTATTTGCTATTGAACTTATCGCCCCTGTCAACTTTAGGGGCCGAAGTATAATGCATATGCATGCCATGCCGTTCTCGATACACAAAGCCTAAGCCTTAGTCTTAGCCTACCTAAAGTCCCTATAGGAGCCATGTACTAAGCCTAAGTCGGGGGGCTGCCTAACCCGAACTAACGCGTTCTTTTTTCTAACGTTATAACGTCCGGCCTCTAAAGTTGAGATGGGCCGAAATTATTATTTGAATTATTTTCTATTTTATGGTATTGAAACCAAATCTATTTTTAATATGCACAGTTTTTGCCTAGAAATAGTTCCAAAAATAATACGAAAACGATTATTTACCCAACATTAATGCGTCGTTCACAGAGATCTGCGTGCACGAAGAGCACACCGTAAGCTATTGCAAAGACGATATATTTTCGTTTTATTATTGCAGAGTGAAATGTTTTCTGTTTTTGGTTCCAACAATAGCGTTGCGCATATATATTGATGTTGCAATAACATTTGTTTTTAGTGCACCAAACGAAGAAACTATATTGCTGTTGCAACATCAATAATTTGCTCAATGCTATTGTAGCGACAATAGAATCTAACATAAATGCAGCGACAAAAGTTTTCTCTTAGGATGTTAGCAACAATAGCAGTTACGGATATATGTAACTGCAACATAATGCTAGCATCTATTGCATTAACGATAAAAATTTGGTAGCTATTGTAACGACAATAGTATTTATAAATTAATATCGTGTTTCTATTCACAAACATTAATGCTATTGCTATAATAATTTGGCCTAATGTTTCAACAATAAACATAGGTTATTATTTGTACCTGGATTATTTAATATTTAAAGGAAACCTTAATATGGTTGGCCCAGGTAACCCTGAGGGACAATACGTTATACCGTTAGAAAGCAGCGCAGAACTGGGGATCGGCTACTTAGGCTTAGTGTAGGTGTTATATATGAGCCTAAGTTTAGTATACCGAGACACCGGGTATCGGCTTACCTACAGGGTACCCTACACTAATTTTGGCTGTTCTCGTAAGCTGCTGCTTCCTTCCATATTTGTTGTATATGCGACTATCACGCTTCCTTTCATATTTGCTGTATATATATATGCGACTTTTAAATTATGCAGCTTTTAGTTATAGTGTCCCCACTGTTTGTAACTTTTAATCCCCTGTAGCGGCCCCTCTGCTGTACAGACGGCCACAGCCATAACCATACCGTATAACAAAATCTGAGCACGGTTCAGCTTGGCTCTAGCCATCAGAAGTCTGAGGGGGGTCCATTGGACCCTTTCAAAAACGTTTACCGTCATAACTTTTGCAAAACATTGTCTATACTTGCATGATCTCTTGACAACTCATTTCAATATCATTCTAAACGTTGGCATAGTTCGTTGTTTGCAGTTATATGCATTGCAATGCAATGCGGCGCCATATTTACATGTAGGTTTTGGTTAGGGCCTTCCTTTGCACTCCCAATACCATTCCCCTGGAGGGGGTGGCTCGAAAGCCAATAGGGGCCTCGAATGTTGTACAGGGGCTTCGAGTAGCAACGTTTACATGTTACTTTAGTAAGAGTAGTCTTTTTCACTCTCCCTACCCTTCCCCTAGGAGCCTCGGGTATTGATAGGGGCCTCCAATGTCGTCAAATGGTACCATGAACGTAGGAGCCTTGAATGTCCTAAAAGCACTCCTGGTTTTGGTTTATTATAACGAATGATTCATTTTACCAATTTAGCATTCAGTTGCATCTTTACGCAGTATTTAATGACAGACAAAACGAGTCTGACAGTCATATTTGGGCCAAGGTAACGATAGATGATACGAGCAGACTGTGTATCTCAGCAAGGCAAATTTTAGCAATCTGTAGAACACTTTTTTATAATATATTATATATTCCGCGACTACACATACACTGGGCTATTCCGAAATATTCCGCGACTAAACATACTCCGAGTTATTCCGCGACTAAACATACTCCGAGTTATTCCGCGACTAAACATACTCCGAGTTATTCCGCGACTAAACATACTCCGAGTTATTCCGCAGACTACACATACACCGGGCTACCATTGTTGGAACCAAAAACAGAAAACATTTCACTCTGCAATAATAAAACGAAAATATATCGTCTTTGCAATAGCTTACGGTGTGCTCTTCGTGCACGCAGATCTCTGTGAACGACGCATAACTTCTATACTAACTGTATATCGCGTCATTCCCACTTTATTCGTCAAAGTGGTTTGTCAAATAGAGAAAGTTTGTTTAAGTTAAAAGGTCATCTTTTATTGATATCAACTTAGAGGCATCAACAGCAGGTTATTTTAGTCTGGGCGGACTTGGGTCTCGTTGGGTCGAATCTAAAGGGCGATCGAGCAGCTGCAAGTAACAAAAAGTCGGTTTTGCAATTGTAAACTGCTGCGTGATGTGCCAACTGGATTAATGGGCAATTCCTTCCAATACTTCCTATGGTGACACTCATGCTGATGAACGGCCAATGGGTCGGCCGTTCTCGATATAGTAAGCCCAAGCGTTTAGCTTTAGCCTAAGCTATGGTCACTATATGTACCATTTATTAAGCCTAATCCTAAGTCAGGGGGCCCGAACCCCCGCTCTAAGGTGTTCTTTTAACTAACGTTACAACGTTCGGCTGTTAAAGTTGATATGAACCTGCAACTATAAGCATATCTCCCTAACTTGAACTCTAAACCCAAGCCAAATATAAATGAGTCGAAACAGATGCTTTTTCACCCCGAGAAACTATATTTTGAAGTGTAAATATATGCTGTGTCTTAGCGTAGATTCGACTCTTGTAGCATTATCTTAATGTGTAGCCCTTCTGTTAAAGATATGTCTTTAAATACACACATACATATATTAGAACTATATACCTACGCCATAAATTCCGAAGCAGGGGTTCAGGGGCTACCCCCTTGACGCCTCGGGCCCCCTCTACCATGAAGCCCTGGTCTCCCCCACTTAGTTACTCCTTACTCCCCTTGGTGCTCCGCACCTATCCCCTCCATCCTATCTTCGTGCCGAAGGCGAGTGTAATATTAGCAAAATCTGGGTAAAAGCATGCTAGAGATTGGCAAAATACCGAAAGTAACATCGCGAAAAAAAACAAGCGGCCGAACGGGAGGGAGGGCTTGGGTTCGTCAACACTTTCCAGAACCCCCCCCCCCCCGAAACCGTGTACACCCTAAAAACCTCGTAAAGTTACGATTTATGAACTATGCGTATAAATTTCGGCTACATGTGTTTAAAGGTGGAAGCCGGCCATATTATACAATTATATTTACTGTACCATAATAGTCCATTCAATATTGTAAATGTAAAGCCATACACACACTCATACATTAATACACAAAACCTCTAGCAATTTCTATTTTATGGAGTATTATTATTTCCTGAATCTTATAATAATATTTATTGAATGTTATTTTAGTTGTGGCTGGCTGAAAAGTTACAATATTGAATGGACTATTATGGTACAGTAAATATAATTGTATAATATGGCCGGCTTCCACCTTTAAACACATGTAGCCGAAATTTATACGCATAGTTCATAAATCGTAACTTTACGAGGTTTTTAGGGTGTACACGGTTTCGGGGGGGGGGGGGGTTCTGGAAAGTGTTGACGAACCCAAGCCCTCCCTCCCGTTGGCCGCTTATTTTTCCCGATGTTACTTTCAGTATTGCCAATCTCTAGCATGCTTTTACCAGATTTTGCTAATATTACACTCGCCTTCGGCACGATGGTGGGTGGAGGGGATAGGTGCGGAGCACCAAGGGGAGTAAGGAGTAACTAAGTGGGGGAGACCAGGGCTTCATGGTAGAGGGGGCCCGAGGCGTCAAGGGGGTAGCCCCTGAACCCCTGCTTCGGAATTTATGGCGTAGGTATATAGTTCTAATATATGTATGTGTGTATTTAAAGACATATCTTTAACAGAAGGGCTACACATTAAGATAATGCTACAAGAGTCGAATCTACGCTAAGACACAGCATATATTTACACTTCAAAATATAGTTTCTCGGGGTGAAAAAGCATCTGTTTCGACTCATTTATATTTGGCTTGGGTTTAGAGTTCAAGTTAGGGAGATATGCTTATAGTTGCAGGTTCATATCAACTTTAACAGCCGAACGTTGTAACGTTAGTTAAAAGAACACCTTAGAGCGGGGGTTCGGGCCCCCTGACTTAGGATTAGGCTTAATAAATGGTACATATAGTGACCATAGCTTAGGCTAAAGCTAAACGCTTGGGCTTACTATATCGAGAACGGCCGACCCATTGGCCGTTCATCAGCATGAGTGTCACCATAGGAAGTATTGGAAGGAATTGCCCATTAATCCAGTTGGCACATCACGCAGCAGTTTACAATTGCAAAACCGACTTTTTGTTACTTGCAGCTGCTCGATCGCCCTTTAGATTCGACCCAACGAGACCCAAGTCCGCCCAGACTAAAATAACCTGCTGTTGATGCCTCTAAGTTGATATCAATAAAAGATGACCTTTTAACTTAAACAAACTTTCTCTATTTGACAAACCACTTTGACGAATAAAGTGGGAATGACGCGATATACAGTTAGTATAGAAGTTATGCGTCGTTCACAGAGATCTGCGTGCACGAAGAGCACACCGTAAGCTATTGCAAAGACGATATATTTTCGTTTTATTATTGCAGCGTGAAATGTTTTATATTTTTGGTTCCAACAATGGTAGCCCGGTGTATGTGTAGTCTGCGGAATAACTCGGAGTATGTTTAGTCGCGGAATAACTCGGAGTATGTTTAGTCGCGGAATAACTCGGAGTATGTTTAGTCGCGGAGTAATTGGAGTATGTTTAGTCGCGGAATATTTCGGAATAGCCCAGTGTATGTGTAGTCGCGGAATATATAATATATTATAAAAGTGTTCTACAGATTGCTAAAATTTGCCTTGCTGAGATACACAGTCTGCCGGTATCATTGATCGTTACCTTGGCCCAAATATGACTGTCAGACTCGTTTCGTCTGTCATTAAATACTGCGTAAAGATGCAACTGAATGCTAAATTGGTAAAATGAATCATTCGTTATAATAAACCAAAACCAGGAGTGCTTTTAGGACATTCAAGGCTCCTACGTTCATGGTACCATTTGACGACATTGGAGGCCCCTTAAAATCAATACCCGAGGCTCCTAGGGGGAAGGGTAGGGAGAGTGAAAAAGACTACTCTTACTAAAGTAACATGTAAACGTTGCTACTCGAACCCCCTTTACAACATTCGAGGCCCCTATTGGCTTTCGAGCCACCCCCTCCAGGGGAAAGGTAAATTTGGGAGTGCAAAAAAAGGCTCGAAACCAAAACCTACATGTAAATATGGCGCCGCATTGCATTGCAATGCATATAACTGCAAACAACGAACTATGCCAACGTTTAGAATGATATTGAAATGAGTTGTCAAGAGATCTTGCAAGTATAGACAATGTTTTGCAAAAGTTATGACGGTAAACGTTTTTGAAAGGGTCCAGTGGACCCCCCGCAGACTTCTGATGGCTACAACTTAGCCTAACCGTGCTCAGGTTTGGTTATGCGGTATGGGTATGGCTGTCGCCGTCTGTACAGCAGAGTGGTCGCTACAGGGGGTTAAAAGTTCCAAACAGTAGAGACACTATAACGTGAGCGCCGCATAAAGTCGCATATACAGCGAATATGAACAAGCTTGAAAGTCGTATATAAAGCAAATATGGAAGAAAGCTGCACATATACAGCAAATATGGAAGGAAGCTTCAGCTTACGACGACTACCAAAGTTAATGTCGTGTACCGTGTATCTAAGCGGATACACAGGTAGTCTCGGTATACTAAGCCTAACCGTAGGCTCATATATGAGACATAAACTAAGCCTAACCCCTAGCTCTGCGCTTTTTTCTAACGATATAACGTAATGTCCCTCAGGGTTACCTGGGCCAACCATATTAAGGTTCCATTTAAATATTAAATAAGCCACGTACAAATAATAACCTATCTGTATTGTTGAGACAATAGACCAACTTTTTACGCAATCACATTATTTATGAACAGAAAAACGTTATAAACTTATAAATTCTATTGTCGTTATAATAGCTGACAAATTTTTATTGTTAATGCAATAGAAGCTAGCATTATATTGAAGTAACATATATCCGTAACTACTGCTGTTGCTAACATGCTACGAGAAAACTACTGTTGCTGCATTTACCTTAAATTCTATTGTCGCTACAATAGCATTAGCAAGCTATTAATGTTGCAACAACAATATAGTTTCTTTGTTTGGCGCACTAAAAGCAAACGTTATTGCAACATCAATATTTATGCGCAACGGTATTATCGGGACCAAAAATAAAAAAGCATTACACTCTGCAATAATATAACGAAAATATATGGTCTTTGTAATAGCTTACGGTGGAACAAAAAAACCCAAAAAAAAAACCCAAAAAAAAAAAAAAAAAAAAAAAACCCAATCAGGGTGCCAAGCCGTGTACGTATACCTAAAAATACATATGAGCATCAACAGCAATTCCAATGGTAGACAGATATACGGTACTAGCATTACTATACAAATCAAATTCGTGATACATGCCTTTATGGCCACCAAAATGGTACAACAAAACGATGGTAATGTTAATATATATCCATAATTCAAGTACTCCAATAAAGCCTTTACGGCCAGCAATAATATGGTTATAATAATGATAATATGATGCAAGAAACGTATACCAATAGGTGCCATTATGGCACTACAATCAACCTATATGAGCAATTTTCTGACAGAATGTAAGTGGTCGGGGGGGTACAGAAGGTGCCTATTCAGACCTAGAGTCCAGACGCTTGGGGCTATAGGGCCGTAAATTGTTGTGGTTATGGCTATATACGTTTAGTGTATTATATTTAAAATTTAAGCCCGGCGATCCAATACCTGGGCTGGCAGGTGCGATGCAGTCCGGCCCATCAAAATGAAGCCAAAAACGTTCTGCAAATTTAAGAAGCCACCATAGGTGACTCAGTAGGATTTCTAGCGTGATTTTCTGCAGCCCCGTCTGTTAACTTGTTAGTTATAACATATTAAACGTTGTGTCCAGTTGGAGACATATTTCCTAAGATATAGCCAAAAGTTTGGACTCAGTCCCACTAACGTACCCCCCCGACCACGGAGAAATGAACACATTAAGGCCGCCATAAATCAATAACGACAGAGGTTACGTCATCTAAATTCGTAATTGTAAGAAGATCGATAGGGCTTACTGCTACAGCAGTTTCACCGCTGAAACTCTACAATACCTGGAGCAGTGGTCTGAGTAGTGGAAAAGCGAAACTTTTTTGGAGGGTTGGCGTACCCCCCCCCCACCACCATCGATGCTTTGAGCTCTGTAGCTTTAGGATTGCAAAAATATTGCAGGCTAAGTGCACTAAAAGTGTTGTGATGTTGGAAGTAATAGTATGGTCGCTCTATGTATATATACATACTGTAGTAATACTTCGATGATTATCCATCCCTGAAATATTAATAACGATACCCATTTCGATCACAAAAACTGTCGGCGGTGCGGCCGAAATATGACGAAAATTCCTAGATTGTAGCGAGGTTAATGGGCGTAACGATTCATAATTTGTGCCATTTATACGGTCTATAAATAACGTGACAACAGGGCCTTGTGGTCTGTTCGTATGTACGGGGCAAATCGGCTTGCGGATTCGCTTACGCAAAAAGATCATTAGTTGGTTCTAATTCTATACACGTACGTATTTCGATGCAACGGTTGGTTTCGTACCCGGTTGGCTCATCACCGTTGAGTATTCTAAGTTGGGAGACATTCGATACTAAGTCCGTAAATATTGACCATTGCGCTATGGCCAGGATTATTGGGCGTTCTGTTAAATGTTGGCCATTATGCTGTGGCCGGAATTATTGGGCGTTCTATTAAATGTTGGCCATTATGCTGTGGCCAGGATTAATGATGTATTTGACTAAATGTTGGCCATTGGACCGTGGCCAGGATTATTGGGGTATTTTGTAAACGTTGGCTATTAGAGTGTGGCCAGGATTATTAGATTGTCTGTTAAATGTTGGCGTTTAGACTGTGGCCAGGATTAAGGGTATTCGATAAAATGTTGCCATTAGGCTATGGTCAGGAGTAATCCACCTCGTAACGATCCAGTATGGATCTGTTGCGTATTGTTTTGGATCTTTGTAGGCTGGAACACTGTAAACTGCCGATGATATATTTCTTTTACGAAAAAGCTACACTCGTACGTTTCTTAGAACATTTGCCCTAATCTCAGTTTTTCATAGCCGACCTTGTTAAGCACATATATAGCTCATTTTTATCAGTGTAATTAGCGTCCAGGCGCATGCGAATCTTTAAGCGGGAATTAGGTTAGACATTAATGAATTGTGTACTGGGAAATTTATTTTGCTCAAATTTAATATTTATTAAAGGTTCACTAATTATTTGAATTTAGAGCATTGTCACAAATTTGAAAGATCTTATCTATATTGAGGTTGAAAAAAGAGAAAATGTTTGCAATCCCTGAAACTTTACTCAAATTTTAAAATTTCATAATGTTATAGTTTACCCTTTCAATTTTAGTATATTCACAAATTCAAGGGATTTCTCAAAATTACGGGTGTAAAGAGAGAGACAATATATGTAATGCCATAAAATTAGGAAAAGGTACGCATGAAACCTGCTATTTGTTTTAGGAATAACAATACTATAAAGTTCTTAGATATAAATTATAGAGGTATAGATACCTTACTAAATTGTTTGTATTTTCAGAGCATTTCATAAGCGGGGAATTGAAAACCATTGCAACATAACACGACTCCGATTAAAAATAAACAGGTACTTAATGCAATACCGAGCCTCGAGCTAAATTATCATTTTTCACAAAAGAGCCTGACAATTAGGTCAAGGTTCATGTTAGATAATCTTTTAAGTGCAAACTCTAAAACAGTCACTCTAAAACTCGTCCTTCAAAATCATTTCTATTTTTAGGTCCACTATAGGTCGCATCGCTCCAAATGCTTTTGCCGACGCTCGCATCTCCTCGATGATAATCGATGGTTCTCGAGTTACCACGATTGCGTCGGATGCATTTGCATTCGCATCGTTCGGCTATCTAAAATTTATCACAACCTCGCTTGGGTCAATCGACAAACATGCATTTGTTGGCTTAAGGTGCGACCGGTTCGTCTTAGCACAGTGCTCTTTGTTCGGACACTTAGCAGCAGGTGCATTTAATGGTGCACGGTTCGGTTCGCTGTCACTACGCGGAAATCAGTTTGGTGCTGCGGCGGTGGCGGGATTGGCTGGTGGCTATTCTGCCCTCAGTGGAGTTACATTGGATGGCAATGAATTTGCGTGTGATTGTAGCTCAGCATTTTACATTGAAGAGTTGTATCAGTTGGAACAAGATACTCTGCGCAATAACGATCCTGCGATAGCAGTACCTGAATCACTAGAATTTAGCGCAACGGGAAGTGTTTGTTCGGCTACACGCGGTGTCAGCGGGGCTAACGTTACTGTTCCGCTGGCTGAATTTCGTGAACGATGTGGAGGCAAATCTGAATATACAGCAGCAATGCGGCGACCATTAAACGATCAAGCTGTTGTTCGCCATATGCCTCAAAAAGCTCGTCATGTTGCGCCAAATACCGAAGCTATGTCTGCACGTGGAGACACCTTTGGAGCTACATTTTCTTGTCAACGAGTTGTGATGGTGACCGAATGCCAGTGTGCAAGAAGACATGCGGTAACGATTGGTAAGATAGCAACTTTTAACTTGCTTAATTATCCTAGGGTTTACCATAGGTAATACCCATATATTAATTCGACAAAATTAAGTATGAACCCTCTAGTTCCTGGACTCGAAAATGAAAACATCCGAATGTTGTTGCAAGTTGTAGGCAAGCTTGACCGTCACCTTCGAATTAATAACATATTGCGACAAATACAAGGTTCAGCAAGACACGCCATAAAACATTCTGAATTAGAAATTAATGACTAGAAAGCTTTGCGCTAACATATATCGTCCTGTTGCTAGATTACCGCGCTACACTAAATTTTTGTTACTTCAAGGTTATGGTTCAGGAATAGACGGCGTATATATGTAATTTTTACCATTGATTACAGATAACCATCGGTGCGTACTGATAGAAGCATTTCTCCGTATGTGACCCTTCCCAAGAACAGAAATTAAACAAAGCCCACTTTCAAAACAAAATTACGTCGAATTTTGTAGTTTCCGTATATAAAATTGGAACTGCTAAAGTGGCAAGGCAAAAATTTTCGTATTACATGTTACTTGTTCTGTTGCAACCGTAGGCTTGATATCAAGCAATTGAATAAGAGAGCACAAACCCCCAAATTTATTGTCTAAATTGCGTAGGTATTGCTTTTGTTACTATAGATAGGGGATGAAGGACTGTGCTTGGTTTAAATTTTGACAGTGGGTGTACTCATAATTTGCATATTATACCATCGCTATTTTTACGAACGCCGTTCAAACTACGGCATTAAAAGCAACACAATTTAAGTTATTCCCAATATTTATATATGGCTGCGAAATAATGAGTTGAAAATATTTTCCTTACCAGAACCGCCCAAATGTTACTGCTATCGTCTGTGTCATTGCAAAGAATATTCCGATTTGCTTAAGGTTCGGCATGGATGATTGACGTATCTATTAATTGAGTTTATTTGTTATCTCTTTTGTTTGATCTAAAGGCGTATTCACACGCTCAAACTTTTTGCTCGAATTTTGATCTAAATTTGACCTCAAATTTTGATCAAAATTTGAAAGCATCTTTTTTGCATTCTTGGTAAGTTTGAACGTGTGAACACTGTTCAAACTTTTCAACGATTTGCCTTTAGCCAATCATCGATGAGATACATTGCTTGAAAAAGTTTGAGCTCAAACTTTGATCTCGAATTTTGAAACGCCGCTATTTTAATAAAAAAACTGCCTTCAATTTTTGATCAAATTTTGAGCTCAAAGTTTGAACAAAAAGTTTGAGCGTGTAAACACGGCTCAACTATCAGCATTGATCATGCTGTTATGCATCATTTACCTTAAGATGTGTGCACTACAGGGAATTTTGTCACAACCAGCTGCGGCTCCAATGTTTAAGTTAGCTAGTATAAACTGGCTTTTGTGACATTTTCTTGGACGTCAGGCCCTAGTTGCTAGCTAAATAGTAGAACTTTGCTTTAAAATTGCCACAAGGGATTAACTTGGCTCTATAAAACCAAGATGTTGTTTTTATACGTTATGATTAAAAACATTATTAAACTGTAATGAACTACGGTGATTAAAGGTTATCATTCATATAATGTTCGTCTTTAATACAGTGATACATTTTGTGGTTTGCCTTTAAAATAAAGCTACAAAATTAGAGCAATAACCAACCCATACATGTTCATAAAGGGTAGCAGGTTAACCCTGAGGGTTGACCCCCCCGGGAGGGCTCGGCTACCCCCTTCCCTTAACTGATCACCCTACACTCTCCCCTGCAGACGTTTTAGTCGAAAAACAAATAGGTGCTTTGAGCTGCACCCGCGGCGCCGCACATCCGCTCCTCTCTGCGATACCAATCCCCCACATGAGAGCTCGGCTAGCCCTTGACAGATCGCTCTGTAACCTTGGAGGCGCCGAAAGTACCGCGCATGCCCCTCCCTCATCTGAGTTACGAAACTCCTCTCCCGAAGGCTCGGCTACCCTGCCAGGCGACCCTATCCCCTTAAAGGCGCCGTAGGGGCCTAAACCATAGTTGTGTTAAGGCGCTGAAAGCGCAGCGTTACTCCCCTCCCTCATTCATTTGCGGTCAGGAGCATACATTCTCATAGGGGTAGCGGGATTACATCCATTAAGGCGTCGGACCCCTCCGCGGACAGAAGCGCTGACCCGCCCTGGAGGGTGGTGCTACCCGCTGCCCTTGCCGGCTAAGCAAGGTAGGCTGCCCACCCCCGCCAAAGGCGCCGCATCCACCTGCCGACCGACAAAGGGCGAAGACTTCCCTCCGGATCCCCACTCACCACCTCCTTCAACCGACCTGGGAGGACGAAGGTTTCATTCGGGGTCCCCAGCTATCCCCTGGAACCTGTGACCTTGGGCACGTATGGTCAGGACGCCCCTCACCCGAAGGCTCAGCTACCCCTTGTCAGATAACCCTATCCCTTTTAAAGGTACGAACCCATAGGTGCTTTCACGGACCGACAGCGCCGTGTTACTTCCCTCCCCCTCTGCGGTACGGATCATACATACTCAAAGCGGTAGGGGCTACCACCCCATCGAAGCGTCAGACCTCCTAAATGCTAAGCGCCGACACCTTCTCGTAGGTGCTGCTTTGCCCTCCTAGCGCAACCATCACGCCACCCCCACTCTTGTCTGCGCCGCAACCCCACCAAGGGCGTCGTCCTCCCTCGACTATAACCTTACCGACTGAAATCCAATAATATATCCAACAATTGACAAATTAAATTTGCCTCTGTCTTCATCATCCGACGCAGTGAAAACGAAATGTTGTGACAAGATGGTGTGTGATGGTCGAAAGCGAAAGTGTACGTATTGTCCACAATGGAATTTTACATGCTGGCAGTCACGCCAACACCTCTCCTCCTCCGGCCTAACGGCGTACCCCCTTCTTGGGAAGTCGAAGACCTACCTCTCGCGGGACCTCGGCCCTTCAGCATGTATGGTGAGGAGTTTTTCCTACAAGGAACAGCTCGACTTGCACAAACCTGCTGGCCTAGCTAGGCTGTGTATTTTACTCTGAAAGGGCCGGGATCGGCTATGCCAAAACGTCACAAGCCGGATTTGGCTCTGTGACAGAGTCCGGTCCTAGGTGCACACATCTTAAGGTAAATGGTGCATTATCTGGCTTACAAATAATTAAAAGCAGTGGTTCTAAACCCAACGGTCTCAGCACAGCATCCAGTTTGAAACACTGTAAAAATAAGTACACCATGATCCTATGCAGGTAGCTATTTTTATGTTGGAAATTATCACCCAATAGCGATTATTCATCGGTGTTATGAATATATACAACACAGCACTTAGTCCCACGTGTGTTTACTAAACCCAACGGCCTCAGCACAGCATCCAGTTTGAAACACTGCAAAAATAAACACATCATGATCCTATGCAGGTAGCTATTTTTATGTTGGAAATTATCACCCAATAGCGATTATTCATCGGTGTTATGAATATATACAACACAGCACTCAGTCCCACGTGTGTTTACTAATGAGAAATATAGAATATTTAATATCAGTGTTTGTAACACAGCCACAAGTTATATAGGCTTAAATCGTATAGCTAAGTGTTATGCTTATAGTCTGGCTCGACACTAGATCATAGATGTTTAGATTAGCAGCAGTATTGCGCTAAGCATTTGCGGCTAATATATACAACACAGCACTCAGTCCCACGTGTGTTTACTAATGAAAAGTATAGAATATTTAATATCAGTGTTTGTAACACAGCCACAAGTTATATAGGCTTAAATCGTATAGCTAAGTGTTATGCTTATAGTCTGGCTCGACACTAGATCATAGATGTTTAGATTAGCAGCAGTATTGCGCTAAGCATTTGCGGCTAATATATACAACACAGCACTCAGTCCCACGTGTGTTTACTAATGAGAAGTATAGAATATTTAATATCAGTGTTTGTAACACAGCCACAAGTTATATAGGCTTAAATCGTATAGCTAAGTGTTATGCTTATAGTCTGGCTCGACACTAGATCATAGATGTTTAGATTAGCAGCAGTATTGCGCTAAGCATTTGCGGCTAATATATACAACACAGCACTCAGTCCCACGTGTGTTTACTAATGAGAAGTATAGAATATTTAATATCAGTGTTTGTAACACAGCCACAAGTTATATAGGCTTAAATCGTATAGCTAAGTGTTATGCTTATAGTCTGGCTCGACACTAGAGAATAGACGTTTAGATTAGCAGCAGTATTGCGCTAAGCATTTGCGGCTAGATCAGTGCCGTATCTACGATGTGCAGAATTACAATTACAGTTACGGAAAATGTATCAAACACTGCCTAAATTTCAACAGATTTTAGCTTTCAATAAACAAGCAAATATACATAGTTTTTTTCAAAAACAAACTTCAAGGATTGTAATTTTAATCCCAAAATTACAGACTTGTTTTTATATATAACATGCTGAGATATACAAACGTAGTTTATAACACATAATATGCGTAGCGTTTCAATGTATTCAGTGGAAATAGTAAGATACACCAATATTTTTACATGCGAAACGCGTTACCTATGGAAAGCGTTACTTTTGCATGACCCTTCTTGTGTATGATGACCAAGGTGTTAGTTAAGCAATGAATTGGGCCAAATTAAACAATGATAATTGCTTAATAATTGTTAGGTTTATTCATTTTACAGCTTCAATGACTTGATTTGGAGTTTGATATCTGTTGGGAAAAATAGGAGTACATTTCGTTCATGTTCGACTTCATGAAAACTGTCACGATGGCGTATTGCTTCGTTTCTTACATGCAGATGTAAAATGTACGATAATACTGATTTTCGAACAATGCAATAAGTTTGTTGTATTTCTTTGATATAAATATTATCAGGAACCGGCCAAGACGAAACACGAATCCCAGCTGATGCTCACACTATCCGCATTTCAAACTGCGAATCGCTCACAATTCGTGCAGGGGCGTTTTCGGGCGCTGCAGCAGTCGATCTTCGCCTCGCAAATCATCTTAGCCTCGTTATCGATGCAGGAGCATTCGAGCATAACTCTGCTTTGCGTCAACTCGTTATTTATGACTCTGCCATTACGACGCTTTCGCCTGGTTCATTTGCGTTTGCTGAACGTGTATTCAGCTTGCAACTGCTAACATCGAGTGTTGCTTATATACCTCGTAACGTTTTTGCACCACCAGCGACAATCTCACATCCTTGGTCATCCAGTAGCCCATCCGGAACGCCAAGTGGTAGTTCAGGTTATTTTGCCCTAGTTCAAGTTGACAGATGCAAACTTGGAGCAATAGAATCAAATGCTACTGCAGGACTTGTCTTAATAGCAAATTTAACATTGTCAGAGAATCACATTGGTTCTGTTGAACCCGAGGCTTTCGGGTCAATTCCTCCCGCCCGCGGCACGACGCGTATTTACTTCTTACGAAACACTGTTCTCAGGATGCATCCAGGGGTATTTCCTTCTGCTTCCAGTTCATCAGCAATAGCAGCTAACGCAAGATCTTCGGCAAGCAATGGCTGGGTTCAAACTGTTAGCTTTGTTGACAATGAGATATCATGCGGCGGATGTTCGTTACATGATTCTCTTGCTAATTTGCCGCGTGCTTATGCGGATACCAACTATTGCCGCCCGATTCCGGAATTTCCTAGTCGAACGCCAATCAGTGTGGCATTGACTAAAACCACACACTCTGATAGACTAGACTGTGCTGGTATACGCCAAGGAACACAGTACAATGCTAAACAGACAAGGTATAACAATATTTCAAACAATGCATTTTCATCTTTTTCTCAGCTTACAATTTTATCTGCCATCTTACACGCAGCTATCGTGGCTCTGTCCACCATAGTACTGATAAATACTATTCGCACTATTTCGTGAGGCAAAGAATTTGAGGGTGTAGATTGCATTGGGCACAAACATTTAGTCCTAGTCGGAAATTGTTGAACAAGACCAAATCCCACAATCATCGGACTACGGTCTTTTGCCGCATGGGCTGGGCAATTGTTAGTATTGAAGCAATAACTGTGTAGATGTGTAAATTCCAAATCTTTCCCTAAAAACGGTTATTGTATTACAGTGAGCTGTTTTTATATCCATGACCTGTTTATCTAATTAACCCGAGAGAATGAAATTATGAACAGAGAGGCTTTTTTGCTTATGTGATATTCGACAAATCCTAATGGCCCCACCACTATTCCCGACATACGCTTCAATCAGTTGAGCTGTGTGTTGGAAAATTATTTCATTATTTCAGCAGAGGGATACTATAATGATGGGCAAGATTTGTTTTGCTTTATTCAACTGGACTAGGCATTTATCCTGGTAAGTTTTAGCTAACAAAACACCAGTCATTCGGTTAGGGTTGATTGAAAATTATTACAGTTCGTATGAAACAAAACTATCCACTAATTATGCGTAGGCTTGCTGAAGGATTTGTTTATAATAATAAATTCGTATAGAGAACAAAACATGAAAGAAAAACTTTCAAAGTTCAAACAGTAAAATTGTTGAAGCCTGTGATACCCTTTTGACGAGCATAATATTTGGTCGAAATGCGAAACTTTTTCAATTCACAATAGTAGGTAAAATACTATCTGATACAGAACCGTATTTTTCATACTAACCTTATCAAAACTGTGACTTATCTTTAATTGTTGAGTTGACGTCACGTTTTATGCACCAGAATTACAACGTTTGTTCTATGAACCATTGTTATTTTACTGCATAACGTCATCTGTGCGGTATCAGTATGTTTATGATTTCAATTAATTAAAAGACAGGCTGCAATACATGTATATATTGGTTCTTTGTGATCGATTCTTAGTATGCGGTTAACGTTACGTCCAAAAATTTACTGCGCTATGCTGTAACATTAGCAACTTAATGCAGAACGATATGCAGATGCCAATTATTGCACTAGCTTGTAACACCAACACTTCAATATGCAGAAATGAAAAATTTAGCTGTTATACAAATATGCTAATCTAATAATCCTACATGGTTAAATCATTTTGATTAAAACTTCAATAGTATGATCAAAAGATTTCAATATATATTGTAACTTTGGAATGCCAAAAAATTTTCAAAGAATGACCTTTTAAACATGAATGACCAATGATTTTGCAGAAAATACCGTGTACTCCCCATCTATTTCGGAAATTTAGCGCTAAAAATACATGGAAGAGTTCTTTATTTCTTTGAAAATTTCGGAATCCCAAATACGAACACTAACTGACAATAAACATGACACGAAATAGAGGAACATCCCATAAAATCGTTGCATTTTTCAGTCCCGCTTCCTAGACACTGTGGAGCGATTAGGATATATCGTTTTTATTGTTCATTAGTAGATATGATCCGCTTTAGTAACAAACATACACTAAACTGAAATTTTATGGACCGTTCCTCCATATCGCTAAACATGTTACGAGGTTATGCTGCTTGTGTATAAACTATTCAAAGCTTTGCAGTGTCGTATCATGATACAAAAAGTTTCGTGAAATTTCGATAGTCATTTTATTGAATATTATCGTGTGTCAAACTAGAGAGTTTTTGCACTCTACGAACACACATAAATCAACCAAATCTTTTTATTGCTAGTTTATGTATATGAAATTTTTTTTGCACTAATTTCCTATCAAGGCTTCTTGTCACTTTACTGACAGGCCATCATGAACCTTGATGGCAGGACTTGGCGGTTCCACACAACCTTTAGACATGCTACTCCCACGTAGGTAATGCCATTCGAATGTCGGAATATTACAATACTTATTGTTTGCTAACATAGCGACTGTTTGCATATTTTTGATTTGTTTTACGTCTAAATCAAAGCACACTTCTAGTCATTTCTTGTTAATTTATGCTATGATTTACGATTCATTCGTCGTTGATGTTTTATTAAAGGTGTGTTCACATGTCAAACATTTTGCTGAAATGTATTGTTTAAAAATTGTTTATTTTAAAATGATCAAACTTAGGCTGTGATTTGTTGTGGAAAAATGTGGCAAATCACCATGCACCAAAATTTTATGTCAAATTTTGAATCAGAAATTTTTCAACTTCTGTTGCTTGTACCGGATTGGCTGAAACAATAGAGTACAAAAATTTGAACCGTGTTCACCCGTTCAAATTCACCAAAAGTGTAAAAATGCTTTCAAATTTTTGACAAAATTTGATGTCAAAATCTTTTCAATGCTTCAGCAAAAAGTTTGACGTATAAAGTCAGATTATGATATCCAACCACGCAGTGCATACCACGCTTGTTGTTCTCTGGATGCGCGAGAATAGAGTTTCTATAAGCTATGTCATAATGAGTCAATAGGATGGATGTGTGGCAAAAGCGGTATCTAATGCCGAGTTTGCGCAGATTATGTCAAAATTACATCTATAATCATATATCCATAACTAAGCATATTCGCTACGTTTTTCTTTAGATATAAATGTGTTTGAAGCTGGTGAGTGAAGTAACTAATTCTAGCAAAATATATAAGTTGGGTTACGATTTTGATTATAGACATCAAGATTTCATATTAATGATGGTTGTATAGCTTTTGAGTGATTTTTGTCGTTCTACTAAACATATCGCTTTTTGGAAATTATGTATTTAATAAATACACAGTATTTTGGCTCCGCATTTAACAATTCATACATGTGAAAGAGAATCTAAATTAACAACATGAAATAATGTACAAGTATGCAGCTTGTGAGCTCTGGTGATTGATGAAATGCTATAGTGTTGATCGCCGAAGACATATTTTTGATGTTATATAAATATGCCGAAATTCTCGTGAACTAAGCTGATAGATTATTGAATAGAACCATTGGTACAAATCTAAAAAATCTTCTATTACATACTTAAATGCTATATAGTTAATCGCCGAAGACATATTTTGATGTTATATAAAAATGCCCAATATTTATGTGAACCAAAGCTGGTTGATTACTAAACAGTTTCTTATCTAAAACACTTCGATATCATGCATAATGTTATAGAGTTGACCGAAGAAGCTATCTAAAAGTTTCCTGTACGTTTCACCAAATCATACTGGCAAATTCAAATTTTGAATACGATAAGGACTTCCTATTTGTGAATACCATTGCACGTCTGAAAATACCTCGAAATTGCGATATTTAAATAAAATCAGTTTTCTACATCGAACAAATAGGTGTCATGTCTTGTGTATGAAAAATATGTACAGCTTTTATCTTTATATACCGTACTGAGCATTATATATAAACATTTTTTAAAAATACAATATTGGATATAAAACGGGGCTACCAACGTGTTTCTCACATGCCCTTACATATATGTTGTCTTAATTAAATATGTAGGATGTTGCTAAGCAAAAAGATTTCAGCTAGTCTCAGACACTTGAGCCTAATGACTTCGCAAGTAGACTAAACCGTTAAGAACTAACCTTTATGTAAAGAATTTAGTTTTATAAATTTAGCTGCACAATGCAAATCATTACCTCGACTCATGTCTATTGTGGCAAAAATGAGCCTCGTTTTGACAAAACTCTTCGGAAATGCAACGGCTAAGGTCCAAGATACCTGCAGCATACACAACAAGAAAATCTTTGATACTTCCTCGCGTATTTCTCCGTAGACTTTGACTTTTTTACCATTGCTATGCAGCTGCATCTCTTTTTATGTTATTTTTATGCTTTCATTTTTTATCACAGCGATTTAAAAATATAGCTTGTATTTACGTTGTCAGTAGTTGCTACACATGCAATGCTAACAAAAATATCTCTGTCTTGTGATATTGGTTGAAATTGAATTTCCATTTTTAATCTGGTAGCAACAAAATATTGTCACTACGGAACTATGAAATGCAATTAGATGCGGTCAGCGAACTGCCAATACCACCTTCATAGCGTTGTGCTGTTCCGAACTGGCCCAAAAGTTTGCGCTGGAAACTAATATTTGTTCATATTGGATTGATATTATTTTTCAATTTGTGTTTATGAATGTGTTGTTTCAAATAAAATAACCATAAAGCTTTGTTTACGGTAATTTTTGTTTGCCAGTTCGATACAAATCACCTTATAGAAATAGAAATTGCAATTGCAGTGAGAAAGTAACTTTTTGAGCGATGATGCCATAAGTTGAACTCAGATCCTATGTCTTCGAGCGATGTCCTCAAACCACTGAGCTAAGAGGAAACCTTCCAAAAACCTCCCAACGCGCATGCAAACAAACACCGCATGATGAATTAAGGGATCTAAAGATGTAATTGGATTATGAGCGTGTCGAGCTTTTGAGACCACACTTTTGCGAATTTAAGCATCTGCATAAAGGAAGCCGTTTGTTTTAAAACATTGCATTAAAAAATTTAATTTTCAAATGGACTGCACTATATTTCGGTGTAACTTGAAAATTTTAATGGGAATACTGTTTCCCGCCTCGTTTTTATATGAGAAATAGATAAACGAGTATAATTTACATAAGATACCTGGCGAATTTTGGTTTTTGTACATATTGATGACAATTTTCTTTGATGATTTTAGTATCTAGAAGAGTGATGCCGCTCTTAGATTCAGTTTTAGCGCACATTTAACAGTACTTTTTAATTATCTAACTATTGCAAAAAACGAAGCTTGGTGTACGTCTAAAAGAATTAGGCATCAGTGAACACGAGTCATTGTTTGACGCAGTGAAAAAGTCACTTATCTTACTAACATTTGTCATCATCGTGCTAAAAATTTTTGCTGAAACCGCATATTAAACAATGTTGATAATTGAACCAAGCGAAATAAAATATCACTATAAAACTATCAGTACAGCACAGCCAAATATATTACATATATTACAGTTAAAATCATTACACCACCAAAATGTTTTGTGTAACCTAGCAGCTGTAGAACATGAATATATCAATGCAGAGATGAGATTTTTTCATTTATACACCTCGAATTATCATTTCATCTGTAGCAGACCAGACGGGCAAAGAGTAGAAGTTTGTTACAGTACAATGAATGTATTGTGAAGCAATAATTATTAGCCAGAAGCCCAAATAAATTGATTTTTATAGATTTATACCCTGGAACAGTATTGTAAAGCCACGGATTTCTGAAAACAGAGTCAAATTTTGTACCAAATGATGTTGTTTGCTTCAATTTAAAGAAATTTTGTACTTCAAACAATACTACCAAATTGCTCTCTTGATTAATTTTATTAAGCGATAATATCTATCATAATGTTTGCTGTATAGGGATTTCCAAAGCAAAAATACGCTAGTTTATATTAAGCAAAACCAGAGGACCCTGCAACATTTTTAAGCCCGCAAGCTCCCGATTAAATTAGGCAGCTATCTACTGCAACTAGACCACTTCCAGCGAGGTGAGATATTTTTTCAATTCGGGAAGACGGTGAATTGTATGTATGTTCTGACTTATTCGAAAGTCGACATGTGGTTAATAAATTCTTTGCATTACTTTCATTCGTCAGACGTCACGACGCAGGACCACAGCTCCCTACTGCGAACCACAAGCGAGTGTTTTCTAGCATTTAGAACAGTTAAGAGAATTGTAAAAATGATCAGGCCCTCATTGCTCTTGATACTACGGTGAGTCAAGAAACCGAGCAGCTTCTCAGAAAGTTATCAATTAAAATTTCCTTTAAGACGGTGCCCACGACTCGGAAGGTTGAGTGGCACAGCATAGCGGTAGTCGGGCTTTACCTGGCTGTTATGGTCTGACCTCATTGGTTAAAAGCGTGTCTAGATACCAGGCATAAGGTACAGCTGATACAACGAACAACAATCCTAACTATAATTTGTAAAGTCCACTCCATGTTCCTGAGATTATTTTTTGAGAAGCCTAATATTCATATCGAATACGATTATTAAACATTTCTGTAGAAGCAGACACTAACTCCTCTCAAACCGTTTTCTTTTAATCATTTGCAATTCCACAGGTTGACCCTGAATCTGATGTCATCGTATTTAGGCCTCATGAAGTTTGTCTAATATACTGACAGAAAGTCCTACAGATGCAAAGACAAAATATTTTCTTTAAAGTTAAGAAGTTGGTTTGTGAAGTTATTATCAAGAACAGGACGATGACAGTTTTTGTAATTAATGATCTTAGTAACTGAGAAATTAATGTAATTTCAGTGGCGATAGTTTGATGCTAACAAGTGTCTTAGTGTGGCTCGCAATTCACGGTGTTAACCACTTTGTCCTTTCTTGTTGCTTCCATTATCTCTGATGGTCAATATGAAATATTTCTTTTGAACAATTCCCAAGATTCATGGAGTAAAAATTAACAATCATGCCAAGGGTTTTGCTTCCATTTAGGGCAACTAAAATGCTTTTCTGAACATATCGTGCATGTTAACAAGATTTTATAGATATCTTTTAAATCTCAACTTTCATCAAACTCTTAGGCTGAATCCTTCCCCAAAATTAACAACAGCAGAATCATGTACTGTCTGATGACAAACCTGGTATTGCACTACAACACACCACAATCGAACTACTAAAATTCAGTATTAGGTCTCAAATGTTTCTGATATAAAATCCGCAGACTGGAAACATAGCTACTGCCACAGGTCACAAGGGTTTTCGCATTTGTTTCAGGTTATACACTGATGGACGTTCGGTAGTCTTCATATATTCTTTTATATGGAAGACTTTTATTGATTCTCTGTTTTTGTTGAATTCATGCTTGAAGTTGGGTTATGCAGAGGTTGGCATTACTTCGGTTATTTATAAAGAATTTATACCACGAAAACCAGAGTTCTTAGTAACAACAGGAATGATATGTTTGTGAAAATAAATAATTAAAGCTTAACGTTTCGATTAACTCAGGCAGTGGCCTTTGGGGCCTATGTTTATATCTTTCTCCAGTAAAACACTATGATTTCATGAGAAGGACACACACGTCGCAAGTTGGCACCCTCCCATTTTGGATCCTGAAGTGTTTTCATTTCAGGTGAAGCACCTAACATACACGACACTATTATCAAGTGCGCATTTAAATACTGGCCTTTAGTTTTTATGCATCATTTACCTTAAGATGTGTGCACTTTGAGCCGGATTCTGTCAGAGACCCAATTCCGGCTCGTGACAAAAACGCAGTCACATCCGGCCCTTCATAAATATAATAAATAACAAAGCTATGCTAATACGTTTGTACAAGCCGAGAGTGGGTATGCCTCAGGATTTGATAGCCGGGACGGACTACAAAAAATATTTATTACATTCAGTTTAACAGATTGTCTTACAGAAAACATATTTCGCTCTAAGCCAAAAAAAGGCAAGATTAGTAGTAATTAACGCAAGGCGTATAAATGCAGGTAAAAATAAATACGTAAATATCGCTATTTTCAAAAGTTTTGTTTAAGCGCTTTTTACAAGCCAACCTACTAGCTATGTAAAACACACTGTTTTATGCATGCAAATTACGCTATTGTAACTGGAAAGATGTTTTTCGAATATTTGACAATAAATATCACCAATTTCCAGTTTTTAGCGATTTTCTAGTGTGGTCATATATTCTGGCTTTTAGAGCCGTTTTCCAGCCCTTGTGACAATTTATCAGCCTCGCTTTACTATTAGCTAAATATATTTGTAGGGTCTGGCTTGGCCCAAAAATGTCACACTGGCTGACCTTGGCTAGCCAAGCATTGTTTTGGAGCCGCGTCAGACTGTGGTAAAATCCGAATCTGTTGCACACATCTTAGGGTAAATGATGCATTATGTCGCAATTTGTTTGGCAACAACTATGATTTCTATGACCTACGTTTGGGTCTTTCCCCAGAAATTCGGTATGGCTTCTTGTAAAGGACACACACGTCGCACGTTTACATTTTAGATCCTCAAATGTTTGTTTTCAGGTGAAGCACCTGGCATACACGACACTTAGCAAGGTTGTATTTAAATGCTGGCCTTTAGTTTTTATGCATCATTTACCTTAAGATGTGTGCACCTAGAGCCGGATTCTGTCAGAGACCCAATTCCGGGTCGTGACAAAAACGCATAGTCACATCCGGCCCTTCATAAATAGAATAAATAGCAAAGCTATGCTAGTACGTTTGTACAAGCCGGGAGTGGCTATGCCTCAGGGTTTGATAGCCGGGACGACTACAAAAAATATTTATTACATACAGTTTAACAGATTGTCTTACAGGGAACATATTTCGCTCTAGGCCAAAAAAAAGGCAAGATTAGTAGTAATTAACGCAGGGCGTATAAATGCAGGTAAAAATAAATACGTAAATATCGCTATTTTCAAAAGTTTTGTTTAAGCGCTTTTTACAAGCCAACCTACTAGCTATGTAAAACACACTGTTTTATGCATGCAAATTACGCTATTGTAACTGGAAAGATGTTTTTCGAATATTTGACTATAAATATCACCAATTTCCAGTTTTTAGCGATTTTCTAATGTGGTCATATATTCTGGCTTTTAGAGCCGTTTTCCAGCCCTTGTGACAATTCATCAGCCTCGCTTTACTATTAGCTAAATATATTTGTAGAGTCTGGCTCGGCCCAAAAATGTCACACTGGCTGACCTTGGCTAGCCAAGCATTGTTTTGGAGCCGCGTCAGACTGCGATAAAATCCGACTCTGTTGGACACATCTTAAGGTAAATGATGCATTATGTCGCAATTTGTTTGGCAACAACTCTGATTTCTATGACCTACGTTTGGGTCTTTCCCCAGAAATTCAGTATGGCTTCTTGTAAAGGACACACACGTCGCACGTTTGCATTTTAGATCCTCAAATGTTTGGTTTCAGGTGAAGCACCTGGCATACACGACACTTATAGCAAGGTTGTATTTAAATGCTGGCGTTTGGTTTTTAGGCATCATAGTGGGGCGGCGCCTATCTCAGTTTCCCTAACCTTTCGGCATGTACGAGATCCGAAGTAATGTTTGGAGCCACAAGTGTCATCTTGCAATCGTCGTTTTCGACGTATGCTAGTCAATTTACGCGGCCCGGATGGAATGGAAGAATAAGTAATCCTGGCCCGGAATCGCACACAACACTTTAGTCAATAGTCCAACGCTTTACCTATTAACCCCACTGGGCATTATAGCAGAAATACTCAGTAATATGAAAATTTGTTGGTGGTAATAAATTGCACGCAACAAGTAATTTTACAGGTGCAACAAAGACCTACAAATTTTTGATTTTAGGGACAAACTTTTACCTTAAAGTCGGTCATCTGTTAGGGAGCAGTCGGAACCACCCTACCCGTTAGCATACATGCTCAGTAATTTTCTCTTGGATTATGCAATCCAACTTATATTTAGGACAGGAGCATTAGTTTTGTTTTTGCTACATTTATATTGTGTTCTCAATGATCGGAAATCAATTATCGGCCAGCCATTGTACACAATCAATGTTCCTAACCCAGCGACCACAATGTAGCTAGCACTTTGTTATCACCGAGTTAGCCCTACCTAAGTAATATCAAATATTAGTTCCAGAAAACATGCTTTTAACTCTTTTTGCTTCCCTAGACCCCAAAGCCGAACACGCCTATATGCTTTACTAAGGATATACATCCTATATAATTGGCAGCTCGTGATAGATATATACAAACTACAGGTTGGTCATTTTAAATAAGACACTTTTAAAATATAAGATTTTAGAAATTGTAAATTTAAAAACAATTTTGGTTTTTCACATAGTAAGCTCGATGTGTCAAATTTAATTTCGGAAAACTTTTCCCAGTAGTGCAGCATATAATATATTGAATACAGTACAAAAAAATTTTGAAATTATCTGGGCTGGAATGTTGTCCTACTAATTTGAAATTTCATAGTAAATTTTGGGAAATCCCATCAGAATTGCTAACTCAAATATGGGAACGTTCTCATACCAAATTTAATTAATACTCTTATCATAAACTAACAAACATCCTGAAAAAATCGACCAAAAATTTTACATTGTGGATGTAAATATTTGGTACCCACATTTATATACTGTGTGGCGACCGATGGAAAATTAAGTTTTAGCTTCTCCTGTAAGAATTTACCGCAAATATGTATGTTCGTTACATTTTATTAGCACTATATTAAGTGCATTACCTGAAAACAGGTAAACGGAAAGGCAAATAAGGCTGGTTTTCCCTGATTAAGTGTGTTTAAAAACTCCACGCAAAGGAATTTTGAAAAAAGTTGAACATAATTCCAAGAGACAGATTTTTATATCGTATCCGCACAAAATATGAAGTCGACAACTTACTCAATGGACTGTGTTGACTCAATTGTATGCAGAAACTTGTGCCCGTATGCTAATAATATATAACACGGCCTCAGCGACTTAACAGATGGTAGCAGATAAGATAATAAGTCCTTTTCCAGACAAATAGGCATAACCTTTGCTTCACTGTTGTTGGATATACATTTTGAACAATTTGCCTTTATTAGAACAGCTCTGGTAATTTAAGCCAGTAAAGTATATATTTAATATGAGCAGCACGAAGCAAACCAAATGACTAGTAAAGAAGTACAATAGCGACGTGTGTTGGACAGCAAAATAGAAAAATTATTAACTGCCTTTCGTAAGGTCATAAAAGATAAAAATGTCAGTAGGACTGCCTGTCTTTGCTAATAAGTTCTAATAAGTATTGGCCTTTATGTCAAAGTCAAGCTGATAAGCATAGCTTGTGTGAAGGTTGTGCCGTCCTCGATATACTGAGCCTAAGCTTGAACCTTATACTTAGAGTGAAACTAAATAGAGGAAGTGAATTATGACCTAAAAACCAACCGCACTAAGCTGTTCTTTTTTAATGATAGAACGTTATGCCCCTCAGCTTTACTTGGGGCTTTATACAGCAACGACCGACCCTTAATATATACTGTTACAGTATAAAACAGGTAAATGCAAATATGCTATAACAAATCCATTTTGAAACACGCTATACGCCTAGCCTATGGCGAAATCTAGTCAAAATTGATCCAAACAAATTATCCAGAAATGTGTACAATTTCTGACTTGAGCACTCTAAATACATTCTGGTCGCAAACTCGGCAATCCCACATTCATTTCCCCTTAAAAGCAAGAGGTTTGGCTCTATGGCTCGGCAAGAGTCTCGTTTTATCCAAGCATGTACTGTGGTCCTACAATTCAAACGAATAGGTGTGCAAATGCAATACCTTTTCTGTTCCAAACGAGTTGGTAATGTCACTAGATGCTGTAAGACTAAAGTATCACTTAGCATAAGATGTGCACACCTAGGACCGTATTCTGTCACACAGTCAAATCCACCTCGTGACGTTTTGGCATAGCCGATCCAACTATTTGAAACTAAAGTGCACAGCCTAGCATGCCTGCACGTTTGTAATAGCAATGTATTCTATGTTGATAGACGACGTTGGCCATTGGAAAATATTTATTTAGTACCAGTATTAAGTTTATTGTTTAAAGTTTTGACCATGCATTTCCGAACTGAACACTTGGATACTCGCTGTTTACCAGTCACAATAGCATTAAGCATTCCAAAAAATTGCTTTTCGAACCAGAGGTAGCTACCACAAATAACTATGTAAGCCTAAGAATTAGCTATGTCTGGAGCTACATTTGTGCGATACGTAGCAAAATATGATATACTGAATTTTCTCAAACAGTCCGTACACCAGGAGGCTCGGCGGTCTAGGTTTTATGAGCTATTTTCCAAAACCCAATTCACCTTAATACGTAGCGAGGTGTTATACAACGTCTTTAAGTGTTATATTAGCTATCATATATAGCCTAGCCCGGTCCTTGCGAAAATTTTAGAGCCTAGCTTGCTTACTAGCTACCACAGTTACAAGGCCAGAAAGGGCTCGGAAAATGTCACAGCAGCTGGTCTATACTAGCAGAGCTGGACATTATTGCCGCCGTGGGCTGTAACAAAATCCGGCTCAAGTGCAGACAGCTTAAGGTAAATGACGCATACTAGACCTCTGTTTTATGATCCTCCTGTCACAAAATGACTATACATTGTGTGCAATCCGAAAAAGAACATGATAGCGATGTCTTTGTGCGGCTCAAATAGATATAGTTTTTCCGTAATTTACAATCACGACAGAAGCTGGATAGATACAGCCTTTTCAGTTGTGTGGGTACGTCTTGTTGGAAATTCAACACCTTAACATTTCATGCACATGCTCGATCATTTTTGTTGAAGAAAGTTAAAATTTTGGTCGTGTTCACATTGCATCTAACCTGATCCAATCCGATCCGAATTGTGTTTACATTGCACCTGATCTGATTCTAATTTTTATAGTAATCGTATTCGTGCGTATGTATATGTATTTATTTATCGCATCAATTCATCCGAATCGAATCCAAAAAAATGTGCATTATATTTCGGAAGATTCGTATCGGTTCTGATCGGACCGGACGCAATGTGAACACGGCCTTAGATTTTGTCATCTAACAAGACGAAATATATTTAGAGTTAGCAGATTACTGTTAGAAATACCTAGCCCGACCTGAACACAATGGATTCGCTGCCATCATGTGGGGCCCTTACAATAAATATCTATGGTTCCAAACTGCATAGTTACGATAAAGTTTAGACAACATTTCGTCGATTTGCTGGTTGTAAATGCGCAAACCTTCCCACAGATTTTTGTCCACATCTATATTACAGGCATAGTGGGTTACATAATACGAAGCCAAACGACATTTATTAGTCGAAAAAAATCAAAGCTGCCGCGGTAATATCAATTTCCCTTGTAGTTACGGCATAATTTATTTATATTTTATTTAAAACAGACTGGTTTTAAAAATTGTTTCTCAGTGGAGATTAACTACGGATATGCGATGCAAATGAACGACGTATAACGACCACTGGTTGTTTGACCGAATCATAATCTCATGTAGGAAAAGATAGAAGCAAGCTTTTCCTCATGTGGGATGAAAAATGGATAACAAGACAAATCCGAAAAATTATAATATAAGCCTGAGGCAAGTTGCTGTGCAAATTGCACATGATACCACTATTATGCTTAACCATCGCGATTATTGTAAATATGCTAGTTTTTCCGAATATTCCTGGTACTTTACAATTTCTGTATTATTTCATCATTGTGCGTGAACAGTTTTTATAGTACTTTAAGTGGCGAAAAATTTCCATATTTTAGCCAGTATTCTTCAGAATAATAATTAGGACCGATGAATTTTTATCGATGTTCTGGACGGCAAGCACGGAGCTGTATGTAGTTCGGATGTTTCAGGTGCATCTTTAGCAGTAACACAACAACGCTATTTGGTTAGATTTCCTAAGAAAGCTCAATAGAATTTTATTTACGTAACAACTTAACCAGATTTAAACTTCTTTGCCAAATATAGGACATTAAATTTATTTGCTGTCAAAATGACTAGGTTTAATCACATAAAATCAGTATTGACCACATAAAATCGTATTGGACAAATAGATGTAATTTGACACAGTGGAGGAACTAAAATTTCAACAGTTATCTTATGCATCTACATACATACATATAATGCACAAAACTGGATAATATGGCGTAAAACGGTGTCTCATAACAGAATGCGAGAGATTTTTATAGACCGTTAATTCTAAAAGACGCGATCACGGATGAGATCACATTTTTTCACATCCATAAAAAATAATGCTTTTGGCTTAGTATAGGCATGCTGTTTCACTATGATACCTATAAATACCAGATTATTTTTATAGTTACCCACTATGAATGTTTTGGACATAATAGAAGTCACTCTAAATCTTTGCAAGCAGACAAACATACCGCGTGCTGTGCACAGTCGCTGGGTGGAAATGGGATGCCATCCTGAAACCGAGATTTCGTGGTCTAAAAACTTAGCCCACAAGGTATAAATCGTAACACAGTAGTGAGTGCAATTTTTTGAAACTCACACAGTGTGTTTCAAGTCATGCTTATTCATTACAACAATTGAACAAAAGCGCAACATAACTGATTAGCATTATATTAACTGCGATGAAAGGCTGGAATGGTATAGAGATTCACTTAGCACCGAGTATTAATATGATCAGTGACTTCTAATGCCAAAATGAAGTATACTGCATTAAGAAATTCGTTTTGAACGGCCGGGCGAGCTGGTTGCGCTTCCCTTTCCACCAGAATTTCCCGTAGCAGGCGTCGTGCCATACAATAGCTCGTGACGTTTTTCTGCTTTTCGTCGATCCTTTTCTTCCTGATCTCGCTTTTTCTGACCTTCGTAGTCTAACTTTTCAGTGGCTAAATATTCTAGAAACGGACGGCCTGCAATGTAAACCTTTTCACCTTCAGCTTCTTCCCATAGCGCGACTGCTTTGCTGAGTTCGGCCTCAACCTGTTATAAAATTGGACAATTTACAATTAAGAAATCATGCACTTGTTTTGCCTCTTTCAGGATGCATTCATGAATAATTCTATGTTATATAATATTAGAATACAAAGTCTGTGCTAAAAACCATCCATATATGCCTGAAAATTGTTAATTTGTTTTTGTCATAGCCGAATATATAAACCAAGCTATAGATTGAGCGCTTTTACGTTGACCGAGATTGTCCACTCTACTCTACGGCTACCACCTTGACTGGCCACCGGTGATAAACTCCACAACCCCGTTGGTGTTAAATACCGGAAAACAGAAAGAGTTGTTTTGCAAAATCGGCCAATGTAACCTTTATGGTCGGAAGTGAAATGCATGTTATGCCGTTCTCCATATATTAAACCTAAGCCTTAATCTTAGCCTAAGCTAAGGTCTCCATATGAGCCATGTACTAAGCCTAAGCCTAAGTCGGGGGCTACCGCCCCCGAACCATCGCTCTAAGCTGTTCTTTTTTCTAAAGTTATAACGTCCGGCCCCTAAAGGTGACATGGGCCGCAAAAGCAATAAGCAGGAGTCTGGCTTGAATAGTAAATATCCATTCAGTTTATTGAATTGTGACTGTAGTGAGTGAAACGAGCAAAGTGATGAATTCTAACTAACCGTACAGGTAAAATGGTAAAATTACTCAGTGGCCGTTATTGGGTTTTCCGGCTGATATGCATCGCTCAAGACTGACTCGCGCTATAACTAATTTGAAAGCTTGAAATCTATATTTGCGCTCATCATCCGGGTGCGAAGCCCGATTACATCATCTTCCTCCCGAAAAAGCTATCGCCGAAGAAGATAGGGTCAGACCGCGAAGAGGCCTGAATAATAACGTTATTCATTGTATCTCGACAACCGGTGAGCTACATTAGCATTTTGGTCTTAAACGATTTACCCTCTATGTACTTGTACGTTGTGACTCCTTAAATAAGCAATAATCGGGTATATATCTTCAAATATTGAAGCAACATGACTGATACTCGGCGCAATTTGCGAGTTTATGCTCAATATATCTGAGTATATTTCTCTACTTCACATTTTCAACATTCAGCAAACAGTCGAAACCTTGGCGGCAAGACAGGGTTCTGGTGTATATACAGTTACGATGTACGTAAGTTTCGCTAAATTTATTGCGATGCGCTGACATTTTGATTCTTAATAACGTCCAAAATACATAAAATCAAAATGTTAATGTTACCTATTTAGCATTATAATATTAATTGTTTAACACAACTTACCAAAGTATTCTTACAGTGCTTAAGACATGCTACTTCTTAATTAGGGTGGTAATTCACATAACAAACGCCATTAAGCTACTGATTTAGTATAACAATGCTAAAAGCGGTAAATTTAGCATAGCACTACAACTTTAGATAATGAAATTCAACAGTTTTCTAAGTAAATACTACTCTGAAATCGAACTTTTTGTTAAACATTGGCTGTGAAACATTTGTTAAACATCCATACATATTGCTGCAATAAATTTATATATAATTATACATTTATTTTTTGTGTAGACAATTACATGATATATCAAATAAATATATGTAAGAAATTATATAGATATACATATAATTATATAACAAAACCTATTATACATACATATATCACAATAAATTTGTCTTTTACAAGATTTATGCTTAGTATATGCTTCTGGGAATGAAAAAGTTTTATCAATTCTACTTTTCAAATTTAAGCATAACATTGCTAAATACAAAACAGCTTAATTTTTGCTCCTATAGCAAAAATAGCATAGTTATGCCTGAATGTTTGTTATCATAAAATTATTAAACCTTAATATTAGGTACCAAATTGTGCTAAAACTTTGCAATAAGCATATTTATGTTACAAATTAACAAAATGATACTAGATTTTTATTAAGCATAAACCAATGCTAAATATATTTGACTTAAGCATATTCTGTGTAGGCTTTGAGTAATTTTTTAGCTTTTTGAGCATACTGGTTAAACAAGTTGTTTTGAGAACTAATTAATATGTTTGATAATATTGTGTTAACTGCTTGCGAACAAAAATGCTTGGCATAGTGAACAAAAATATGTCTTACTTTCGGCAACTGTCGATGTACGGCTTTTCGCTCCTGTTCTTCGCGTAAAAGTGCGCCGCCACGATTTAAAAATCGATTGGGGTCACACGCACGGCGGTCAAATTCGATCATTTTTGCAAACAAATCACGCCATCGCTGGAGGCCTTCGAAAATTTCACGTTTCGAATCGTAGATGCTCTGTAATAAACGTTGGTTCTATTTCGATGGCAATTGTTTGCATTGCCATGCGTAGCAAAGACCAAAAATAGGGCCAAAGTGCTGAAGTCCCAAACGTTGGTACACGCCATTGATTCTGCACCCCACCAGTATCCACAGATAATACTTTTTCTTAAGCTATGAATTTTAACGTACATCCCATAATCAAAATTATTCCCGGGTTCTTTCAGGGTAAACATCTAGGCTGAAACCTTGTCACACGGGTCATTTCATGTCACATCTGTGATAGCGTCACCAGGGTACTGCGTGTGACCTGGTACTCACCGGTCTGGTTCATACCATGAAAGCATTATTTTCTACACTGTACTCAACAAAAAACGAATGTTTTATGTTTTTCTATACCTACTCGTTTCTGTTACTGGAATCCAGTTTAAACTGTTGTAGTGCTAAACACAGCTCAGGGACAAAAATTCCTGCAAATTCGCAATAAAAACCACCTATGTGGGCGAATGTTGATAGATGGCGTGGGGCTGTATTGTGGGACACTTACGTCCCGTGTAGCGGAGAAACAGGATTGACACCCATAGGAAGCAGGCCGCACTTGTTTTATATGCAAGTACTTTCGAACTGCTAGCGTACAAAAGGCTTCAAATGATGCCGAAGCGATTTAACGTATTCCTTCGTAAATCGACACATTTGTTAGAGTATACATGTACTGCGAGTTTATCGCTGTGTTTTTCACTAGGTCACTACCGGGTTATTAAGACAACGAGTCGCTAGGCCATTACCATTACCATGTCACTGAGTCATGAAAAGGTTATCCGGTGAAATATTTGATAAATATAATACACTGAGGTTGGCGAGAAAAAGGTTGGTCCAATATAAATTTTGTTATACAAGTTTAAATGGAAGATTACGAAACCGTGTTAAGCTGTTTTACAGTTTTATTATTAATTCTCGCTACCTGCAAACGATCAACTTCCATCCGATGCCGTTCCAACAATTCTTCAGAAAAATTAGCGTCTTCCAAGAACGGAAATGCTTCACGTTCTTTGTCTGACACTAAAGTCGCATCCCACAAACGACGTATTTCAACACGACATGCTTCAATCTCATCTGCCACTCTGAGCAAATATTGAGCAAGTTTCACTTTTAAATCGGCTTCCAAAGCTTCTAAAACGATATACACGAGAATGCGTGGTGTGATTATAATGGAATAGCTTGGGACAAGCAAAAATTTTACGATAAAAAAATTTTTCATATCCTCCTTTATTTCAATAAAGAAAATTTGTATGGATCAAATCAAAATTTCTCTCTACATAGGTGCACATAGGGGCGGTTATCTAATAGGATTACTTCCAGGCTCCAACATCTCCCAAGCCAAATTTATCCCTTCTGCCCCGTCCCTGCGCGAGCATACAGCGGTGCGAAAATTATTTTAAGGCATTTGGTAAAATTTTTTCGAAAAATCGATTTCCAAAGTTTTTTGAAAATTTACCGCGACTCACTACCCCCCGACGAAAACCATGTTCACCCTAAGGCGACGGATCGCATGTACCTATGGTATAAAATTTTCAAATCGGATTCACTATAAGCATACTCAGCTGTATATGCGGCCTTACCAATATTAAAATCAGCAACGAAATACATGGCTTCAAGCAACCTCTTCTAACCTATGCAGATATATCAAAGGAATTTGAAGGATTTCAGAATAGTCTACATTTACTGTATTCCACTGTCATTATTGATGTAGAATATGTTGCGTTATGAGTGTCATAGGATAATGTAACAACAAAACCCAGTATAAAGTCGAAACAGTTGTTTTCGAAATTCAAAATAAAACGTTTTATGCTAAACCTAACCGAGTTCTTTAATTGTCGAATCAGTTAGTGGAATATTTTCAATATCTTCCGCACCGCCGGATACTAGTCGTTTTTCCAGCTCAGTCACGGCTTCAACCCGCATTCGTCGATATTGATCACGTATTGTTTTTGCCATTGCACTCAAAAATGACGATCGTTCGTCGACTAGTCGTTGCTTCGAATCGACGTCTGCTTGTAGAATTTCTAATTTCTCTAAACTAGGCGTTGGCGATTTCGGTGGATGAGGACTGCCGGAGTCGGAAGATTCCTAATAAAACACTGGGAAGTATAGAACAGAGTAGAAAATTTCAGTCATAAATGTTTGCAAGGAAAGTTTTACTTTATTTTGTCTGGTGTGTACTACAAATGTGAGTGGGTGCGGGTATTCGTGGGTACCACCGTGCTGTGCTTATAAGGACTCAATTACTACCCTCTCATGTGGCGCGCGCAGCTTTGCAAAATGAACCAGACTGATAGCATATGTTTTACTTCAATTTATTACATTGGTAATTTCCGATTTAATAGTAGCATAATAAATTTCATAAAAAAATTAGGGGCCTCTCCTAAAATAAGCCCAGACCGAAATTGATAAATTTTGAAGACATAGCGCAGATTTTGGTACTGTTATTCTCAAATCGACGAGGCGCTTGAAAATATTATCGTTCAGGTGATATGCTTGAAAAAAAGTTTTTTTTGATTTTTTGTTAGAAGTGGAACCCGAACATTTTCTAAAAACATTCTCAATAAGTAAACAATTTTATATATCATTCGAACTGCACTGACGAACTGAGTCGAACGGTGTCAAAATTCAAAATCAGCAGAATCGGTTTACCGGTTCATGAGTTACATCTATTTATATGAAAACCTAAACCTGAGGTTAACCTAAACCTACGTCGTTAATCCAAGAATAGATTTCGCTGATTTCGAGCCAGTCAACTCAGATCGTCAAGATTTGTTGGCAAAAATTGTTTTTCATTAACTATTTTACCGAGCGCTGTCGCAAAACCCGAATTGCCTAATAACAGTGTCTTTAACTTCTGAAAATTCTGGCGAACTTCCATTTTGAATGGGTGGTTGGGAGGTGTTCAGTTGCGTTACGAAAGCACATCTCGTCCTCGTAATCATAAGCGACCGTAAAGTGTTACCTTCCTAAGGGTCAAACCTCCTACGCGTACACTCCGCCATGAGGCCCAATGCCGCCCTCACCCGCGGGTGCTGAAGGCGTTCGAAAATTTAATCAAAATTTTGCAATTTTAGGAAAAATTAAGTCTAAAAACATTTCGACTTTACCGCCCCGTTCCTTAGCGTACACCACTCAGCAACAACTTATCTACCATAAACTGACGGACCTTAGGTACCTCTGACATAAACTACATCTGTCTATGTCATATATAAATCTCCGTACCTTTTAGCATTTATTTTACGATACATTTCATTTAGTTTAATAAAAAATGGATGTTTGTAATCTACACTTTGCGAGTTTAGCACAGTTTTATATTTAGAGAGCAACTAAATTGTGAATTGATTTCACGTCTCACGCTAGTATTGGAAACGTATTTTATATCTGTAAATCGTAAATCATTAATAACTGGTTTCTTACCTATCAAAGCTAAAATCTAACTGAACGGTTCAGCTCACATTTCTATATTTAAAATGCTTCAAACTGTGATTTGGCTCGATACCACAGACAAGTGCTTGTTAACGTATGGCCCTTTCTTCATGCTTTTAATGTTAGATAATCAAATAATTTGTAATTGAATGCTGCTAGTTTTTTATGCTAACGACAACTGCAATGTCTACAAATTAATCTACTTATCCGGATTCCTCTGTTTACGTATAGAAGTTTGCATTTATGTAGAATGTTATCGTTCAAAAAAAGCGATGAATCGGATCAGAATTTTTGTTTTGAAGCAACAACGTACGCAAACCGCTGAGCTATGTGCTATGTTGCAGCTGTTACTAGGTCCTAAATGTACCTCACAGACCTAGCCTAAAAACGCGTGCAAACTTTCACTTCACAGCCAATAGCGTTATTGAAAAGCTTCGTAAAGTATATAATGCTTTTGCGAGACAACTACGTACAGTAAAAAGATAAACGAATTACATACATGACATTAGGATGTAGCGATTTATCCTAAGAAGAGTAGTTATCAGCTAACTCTACTCTACAGTATCTGGATGTGTTAAGCCTTTTGGTTGGATATACAGAATCTGAGTCAAAATAGTGTAGGTTAATTAACCCAGCGAGATGAAAAGTTAAGGTATCTGCCAGTAACATACATACTTTCTCCGGTGATATGGTGTCGTAAGGCGAACGTATAGCGAGTCGGGCGGCAAGGCTTCGATGTCTAGCAATCAATTCTTCCCATCGTTCAATTCGGGATCGTTTCTCACGTCTCAATGAAAGAGCATGAGCACGAAGCTCTTGCTCTTTGTCAATTAACGGTAGACTCTGATCGATTACAATCGGTGAAACTTTCAATTCTGAGCACAGATCAAGTAGTTCAGCTGAAAACTTTGTGACGTTATCGCGGAGTTCTTTCTCAACATTTTCTTCGCCTAAATGATAAAATTTAGCAATGAAATAGGTTGGAAGTTTGTAGAACTCGGCATTATATAGCCATCTATTCGAGACTCATTTGTTGACACCAGTGGCGCACACAAAACGTATTCCGGACTTTCCCGACGCCGGGTCAGAAAAAAACTTTTTATAAAGGTCCCTCTCCTTTGCTGAAAACGATTACACTAAATTGGGGAATAGGCAGGTGCTCTCCACTTTAGTCTTTGAGCCAGTAGATATATTACGACATAAATTAAGTCTAAACATAGCTCAAGACAGCGATGCACGGTGCAACACATTTTTGGTTTGACAGAACTCCAAGACAGAACCCTAAGTGAAACTTTATATCACGGGACTTTAATAGCATACGTAAGGGCGGTCTGGTTTCTATAAATGGGAATGATGAGGTTTTATGTTTTATATCTAAACTCTGGACCCATTATATATCTGAAAATTACGAAAAAACTCTTGCATGCAGATGACAAAATATCGGGTGGAGTGTCACCCGACAAACACCCACGGAATCGCCGTTCATGGTAGAAATATAACAAAACACAATTGCTTAGTGTACCTATATTTGTTATAAACCACAGCATGTGACTGTTTTTGCCTTTACGACTGCAATCACGCACCGCTTGCCTGAGTTATATAGCTCATTTCAAGCTTTACGTGCTTACCTATGACCTGCTTGAGTCAGCTCACATGATGGAATTGGTGCGCGTCGAACGTCTTTTATTTCTCTTACTTTATCAGGATAAATATATTATAACGTGCCCCATTTCAACTACATTAGCGGGAAATTCATAGTTCACTAATTTTTGCATTCTAGAACTCCATGCTAAATCTGTTGATATTATGTTAACGTAGAAATTTTCGATTTGTTTGCTCGGTTTTAACACCAGCAATAGAACAAAATTTTAAAACCCCGATATTTTAAATGAATAAAAGCTGCCGAAATGTTGAATTTATTACACGTACTCTGCCTATTATCTGACAGAGTTTAATTGCTTTAATTAATTATTTTTCAAATACAGTAAATCCTGAACACAAGCTGCTCCTAACAGTATTCTTGGCGAAGATGGTTTTTGTGTTTAGATGGAAAACTTGGTTACAATGTGTAATTACCATTTGCTGAGGCTTTATTCCTTCGCCCATAACAATTTTAAAGGACAACACTAACAAAAAATTGTTTACAAAATGGCTTTGATGGTCGTTTTAAACAATTCATAAGCATCTCAATTATAGATGAATCATTGTCAAAATGAATATAAGAGTTTTTTCTCTTAAATTATTTCCATAAAAGTCCGGAACTACCGCAACGTATTTCAATATTAGATACATATATATTTGTCTCACATGTGTGTTCTGTTAAAAATATGCAATTATTAGTCTTGCATAACCTAAGTTTGGAGTGTATAACGGGAGCGAGACGCCGTGTCCCTCAATGTTTACTGACCGGCGACAAAACTTAAATGTTGGATATAAATAAAGAATATTAATGCAAATTACCAATCCCCTCTACTTTTGTTTACCGGCTCACTCCGCCGTCCACTTTTGAAGAGCTTGAGTTGCCATTAAGCAAAGTTTAACGTGTTTCAAAAGCAAGATATTTCCTTTCAATTTTCGAACAGTTTTCGAGTACTATCATGCCATTCACAACTTGCTCGAGCAGTCAATATGTCTCATTAACACGATATCCTGACTTGTGATTGAGGTCGCGCGCAATCGGCCTTAAAATAGAGGCAAAAAGGAGCTATCCTTGGATAAATGGTGGTGTTGTCGGCGATACATCATGGCTTTTGTGCCTCATTTAAAATGCCTTAGACATGATAACTTCGCCAAAATCAATCATTTTTGCACCCAGAGCTGCATAGAAAAATAGGAAAATGAATAATAGTATCTTGTAGTAATATATATGCCTTCTACTACTTTTTGCTATGTCCAAGCTAAAGATACCAAGCTCCATTCGTGTCTGTAGTTATCAATCATATATATAGTTAATCTTTTGTGCGGGATAATATATAGAAGCTTTTATTTGCATACTTAGTTTGTCAAGGTCTCTTATCTCTCTTTTGCTTTCAAACAACATATAAATATTTAAAGTACGGCTATTGCGATAGTTTGGAATCGGCTCACCGAGGCGCTTCTGCATTAGTCAAACTTAGCAGAATTTTGTATTTTTACGGCATTTGTTAATTTTAACACAATTTGATCTAAGGTTAAAAATTTGAATTTGGTTTCAGTATATAGTAAGGAGAAGAATGTGCAACAGCTGAACCAACAAACGACCAACTTACCTTCAAGTACCCGATCAGCTAAACCTTGATAACTGCTAATCAACGTCTCCATTCGTTCTTGACGTACATCTTCACTAAATCCAACTCGAGACCAGATCTCGTTAACTTTTCCAAGATTTTCTTCCAGTCCTTCGCTAATTTTCTCACGACCAACTGCTATTGCATCATGTCGAAGCGGCATTTCTGGCGATGGTGTTTTTTGACGTGGTTGCGGTTGAGGATAGGCTAACACAGGTTCCTGCATATTAGATGTGCATTCATTACATTGAGTTAACTTGTGTCTAACTTATCTCCACATATATATATATTCGGACCCAAGTCACGCTGAGCGGTGTAACGTTATAATCATAAAAGAACAACTTAGTGAACGTGGTTCTTGGCCGGCAGCCTCACAACAAGCGTTTTAGGTTTACTGTATGGCTTATATCTGGACCTTAGTAGCTTACGCAAAGGCTTAGGCTTAAGCTCAGTATATAGGGGCGGCGCATTTGGCCCGTTTTTATATGTAAGTAAATATTTACTATTCAGCCAGAACAAGTAGAAAAATGTACAGACGTTAACTGAATAAATTCAGCAGTACGCCAACATTTCAACTCGTTACTCATGCAATGGCATCGCTAGTGCTGAAAATTTCAAAATTGTTGCGTGAATAAACTTTCAGGTCCGAAATACGGACTGATTCCTCCACAAGTTTTGAAACCTTACTAATCCGTCATCATAAATCCTCTAATACGAATGAGACTAAGACTTTAAAAATCTTGTTACATTTCCAAACTGATCCAAATTTTAAGTATGGCACATTGTTTGAAATATGGCGTAAATGTATATATCGTAAATATATGTATATATTGTAAGCTCCTGTGAATCCTATATATTGCAGAATATTACCAGTGAATTCAAAACTTAACTATGAATAATGATAACAAAGCTGCCATTTCGCTACTGTGTTCAACTTCTTATTCTATATTTCAAAGTATTGAAGCTAAACTCAGATTTACGACACTAGGTCACTAATAATTGTTCTTTGGTATCTTCGATGTGGCGCGGGCACTTATGGACTAAATGAACGACTCCACTTATTTAACCCATCAGCAAGCCTCACCGCAGATAACTGAGCTGCGTGGAACAATAAAGAAAGTATAGTTAGTGTGCGATGAAATTGAGCAAGAGATTGTGAAACTTGAGTATTGATAAGTTTTCCATTCAAAAACTAATTATAAACAAAGTAGAAACATTTATGACCTAATACAACTGTAATAGAATGATATCACATCGCAAGAGGCAAATCATTACGGAACCCGAACATTACGTTTTCAATGAATCCAATCTGCTTAAATTACATGCTAGTATTTGCAGACAATGGTGGCCGTAAAATTTATTTTGATTATGAAAGAAAGCCCATGAAGTTTCAGAAATGTATTTGTTGAGATTTTATAGAACCACTGTTTTTAGCAATTCTATTTCAGCAAACATTGATACGAAAATTCTAAAAGAGAGCTTTACGATGTGCTATGAAGGGTATATTTAATTTTTAAGCACCAATAATCGATTTTCGATTCCTATAATATGGGCAAAATGTATACATTCCTTTATTAACATACCATCATCGGCACGTTTGGTGTTTCATTTAGAAAGAGTGCAAATTCTGTAGAAACATTAAATAAACAAAGTAGATTGGGTATTACATTCTCTAAAGATGAAGCTAGGTACTTTATCGAAAACACTTCATAAGCTGGAAAATCTGTCTCTTTTGAAAGTATTTTTCTGCACGAATTCAGTCTTAAGAAAACGCTTTAAGATATTTCACATATAAATGTCAACGTTTTTATTCAATATATGTAGAGTTCATATTTTAACATTATTGAAACAGTACAGATACTTGATTTACTTTATTAGCTATTGTCAGATCATATACGCTACATTGTAACTAGAAACGTTCGCTTGTGGAAGTTTAGAAACTTACAGAACAACGAAACAGATTCGTGAAAAACCACTTGATTCTTGTTGAAGATTTAAATTTTACAGTCGATATAATATAACACTATTATTAATATGGAACATTGTAATACTTGTGCAAAACGCACTTGTCAAGTACCAATGATTTGGAAACTGAAACCGCAAAAAATATTCGAAGAATAGATATAATAGCTAATATTTTCTGCCAACACAACTGGTTTCCACAAAATCATGCCTTTGAGAAGCGCTTCAACAGAAATCACTAATGGTGGCTTAAATCAATTCACAACAGCAATAGGTGTGCAGCTTTACATATATAATAGTTGCAGAATAGCAAACGCGCATTCAATGAATTGTACGTACGATTGTGACGAGATTTAACTGGCGCGACAGCTTCAGTTTGAACGAGTAGAAGCAAAATAACCGTGATAACAAATCCGAGAATGTACTACTGGTTATACTGTGATACTTGCGTTATTACTGACCGTAGCTAGCTGTGCGTTCAAGCTAGCGGTGCTAGCTGGCTTTAACTATATAGCCTGATTTAATGTTTGCTATAGAGGTGAGAGCGAGCCTTAAGTTTTAGGCTTGGTTCGGGTCGTTTGGAATTGCACAATGGCTTAGCTTGACTCGGCTCGTTTACTAAATTTAGACGAAAAGCTCGACTAGGCTCGGCTCGGCTCAGTCAAACAAAAAGCTCCGCTTGGCCCGTTTCCCGAAAAAGCTGTTCTGAAAATTTCACAAAATTGAGATTTTAGGTCAGAAAGAAACTAGGGATCACGACAAGTCGAATAGTGAATAACTGCTCCGATTGCGACCAAAAATAACGGAGCTATGAATTTTTACCTCACCCCCCCCCATAGGACAGCGCCAAAATATCATTATAAATGTTTCATGCTAGTCTATGAGATGATTACAACTGGATAATTGAACTGATATTCATTGATTTGTAGGCAGCGGGGATCGCGAAGCTAATGAGTTGGTATTCACCCAATGCTCTCTTGTACCTGCGTGTTTAGCAGTCGACGCTCGGGTTTAGAGGTCAGCACTACGTCAAAAAGAGTAGCACACCGGTAAATCTGCCGTAATATTTATCCAATGGCGGTGTATTCTAACTGGATTGGGAACTTTATTCACTGCTTCGGGGTTCGATTCCGCTTCCGGATACACACCGATTGCTTCCAATAATGAACATTGATTTTGTTGCTGTTAGTGTATGTAAGCACCATTCTGTCATTTTTAGAAGAAGTCAATAAATTTTTATCGAAGAAATAACAAACCTTTCCATCTTTGAAATAATAACGTTTGAAACGTCTTTACTTAGCCTAAGAACATAATTTAGAACAAGAATAATAACAATGAGCCGTGGCCTAAGTCAAATTCCAAGACGGTCGCTATCGTTCTTGACATCGTCGCACCAAGCTATTTCTTTTTCTTACATTCATAACGCTCCTCTAGGGCACTCCTAATTACGGCCTCCACATGATGCCTTCACTGTGCAGTTTTTTTAAAATTTTTTACAGCCTCATGTATGATTGCAAAAGTCCTCACCTTTTTAAGTGTATATGTCCAAATTTTGGCTAATAGTCGGGTACAACCAGTTGCTGTAAGAATAAATGTAAGATGTTTTGGACTGTTGGAGCGAATGTTTGTTCTCCAGTGTTGTTTTGCGTTCATGACAGTAGCGTAGTGTGGCCATAATTCTGTCCAAAATTTGAAATTTCGAAATTCGTTTTCCAACTGGTGTAATGCATCGAAACAGTTGGCTCGAAGCTCTGGGACATTTCGACATTTTCCTATTGGTTTCACCCTTGTTAGTATTCATGCTATAGCTCGATCGTTTATAGCCCAGGCTCGGCTTCAGCCTAAAAGCTCGATTCTGACCTCTAGTTTATTGATTGCATATCAGGATTAGCATAAATACGCCATTATTCCGCTAAGTTTATTATCATCCTCGCCTTGGATGTAGGTGAAGTTTACATGAAATGCAATAATTTCGCGGTAGAAATTATACAGATAGGATCACATAGATAGATGGAGAAAGATGGATAGATAGAGAAAGTTTTGTTTAGAATTAAATATCTCCTTAGGCTTAGTGCGTCACTGCACTTAAAGTATACATCACGTCTATAACACACGTTTTAACATTGTAATTTACATTTGACGAGATCAAAAAAACTTATTGAAAGCTTACACTGTAAGCGATTTTCTTTTATACTTAAAAAGACACGTCGATGAAGTATATTATGTTTGAGCACAATTACTATATAAAAGTGCCATTTTAGTACCATTCTTACCATGTAGAAAAGGAAAATTGGTGATTATAACTGAATGTGTCCAATTCGTTCCATTAAAATGACATATTTGTATCCTGTTAATTTATTCAACGTACTATTTGCTAAACATATGTACTTTAACCTAATTTACTAAACGTGGTTTGTCAAACTTATCAAACTATCAGAAGATCAAACACTCAAATTTTCATGAAACATCATGCAAAGTCGTGAAGCCGTTCGTGCCAAATCCGAGTCCGAAATATTAGTTTCCCACAACCAGTAAATGCATGCACATACTCGACATTTAAACGGTATCACATTTCAAACTTTCACAAAAAACAATCCACCGCAACCAGTCATTGTTATACAAATCAAGTTTAATAAGTCCATTGTACATTGTCCATACCATATGTCGATTGTATAAGACTGCGCTTTATTATTAAAAATAGCTTTAATGAGAGTGCTCGCTGGACAAGATCTTCATCTTGGACCTATGACAATTCTAAAAATTACGTGAGCAACTGGGCATAGAATATAACGGTTAGGTTTAGCGTAGTGCGACATACAGTGTTGAAAACTTGGCAGGAAATTCAGCCCCACCCAGTGTTGTTCATCTGCCCCAATTAGCGCCTTAGTAGCAAACTAGAGCACTGTAAACGCTGGTAAGGCAGATCTGAGATAATTGCATATATCACTGTAACTTTTTCTCAAAATAGTATATGATTTCTACAATAAAGTGATCATGACGACATGCAAATATTACTGCGGTAAGCAAAAAACATAAAATTTGTTGATAAAATATATTCTAGTAATATCTTATTAGTGAGTTTCCCCATACTTTCAGGCGTTTTGGTAATAATTATAGTACAAAAATAGTATTAAATTTTGTAGATATACCGCTGAATGTGTCAACGCCGGCCTGACTGTGGCAAAAGATAATCTTTAAACTATTCTACACCGCAAGTTCCGCAGTACCTAAAGCGTTTTAGAAATAAACCGAATTTGGCAAAACGTCCGGACCGAAAAAATGTTTGCTCTCCATTGCTCAATGAGCTACGGCCATGGGTTCAACAGTTTTTTGGTTTAGATATGCTCTTCCGTAAGTTTATGTCGCCGTTAATGTACTTCTGCTGGTTTCACGTATTACTCGAATAACAATCAAATCTCCCCGCTAATTCCATCCTACCAAAGGCCAAAGGACCCGGCTGTCAACCCGCTCCACTACAAACTCTGTGACTCACATATTACTGATGTATTCCACGATTGTTTTGGTCCAAAACTCTGTGAAATCAGGTGATAATCTGCTAACTTCATTATGCAAAAATATACGTATAATTAGAATCATAAAATTTGGCAGAATTCTTTCCAGTCCGAATATTTTATGCATATTAATCAGGCAACACATTTGTATACTCTGTTCAATACAGGTTACAATTTTTGGAAGGTGCTACAGTCTGTCATGAAGCATGTCCAGCTGTGACTATGATAATAGACTCTACAGAAGAGCAGGACGCTCTGCAGAATTTTCATATTATCAGCCGCGGTACGTCGTAGCCGTTTTGGGCCGTACTATCCAGGGTTACAACCGACATCGTCGATCATATGCATAACCTTCACTCAAAGTGCTTTCCATGAAATTTAAGAGAAGTATTCTGCTTGTTTTGCACCACCAGATATTCTATTAAGATTCAAACAACTGTTCTGTGAAATTTCCAGAAAAAAATTTCTAAAATACAAGATTTATTTAAATTTCGGAAAATATCAAGGAAAGCTATTTGTATTTCAAAGGAATGTTTGGTGATGCAGAAATCTTAGAAAAATTATCTTAAATTTCATAGAAAGAATTTTGAGTTTACCCTATATTCTTGCACCACCGGATTAAACAACCCACGTTCTTGAACCATAAAAATTTACACTCGGCCATTCGCTTACACCCCTAACTCACAACAGCCGGGTAGGTTCTTGGACCACCAAGTCCAGATCTCCATAAGTATAATAAACCACAATATCCCGAACCACGATGTTATATGTTAGTTAACACCAACATTCGACCCGTTACAAGAACCTATGGGATCCGAATTTGGTGATTCAACAACATGTGGTGTCTGGATTTGGTGGATCAAAATATAAGCGGGGTCTAAATCGGTTGTTCAAGAGACCAAGTTCATGACCGGCAAAACCCTGCGCGGATACTGCCGAAATAGTCAGCGACATACCGCGGTCGATAATATAGAAAATCTGAAGTGTCACACTTCGAATATCATCGGCTCTCGCTAACGGCATGTAAGAGTTTACAGGGGATAAATGATTAGCTAGAAGCGTGTTAAAGATACACAGTAATATCAACATGTTGCAATAAAACATTTAACCACGAATCATGGGGTCATGGTATGTGAGCGCTAACGCTGCTTACTGAAGTACGCAAAAGATCTATGCTTTTAGACAATTTTGTTCGGTTTATTTTAGATAAATAAACAAATTTTTTACATAACGGAACGAAATTATACCAGTTCTGTGAATTTACTAAAGTACCTAAATGCACAACGAAGACAGATTTTAATGCAACTGAGTTATTTTATCTCAAAAGTAGTCCTATTCGTCGAACAGCAACTGTAAACGGAATAATTTCTCAAAGAACATCCAAAAACTTCAACATCCCATAAAACTTCAACGAACCGAACATCTGAAGGAGATTATATTTGCCGGCAAAATTAACCAACTCCATCGGTCGCGTAAACAATTTCAATTTCCGGTGCAGAATAGTGTAATAGCACAAAACTAGATGACATTACAAACGCGTTACTTGACATGCCAAAGCTGCCATTGATACTGAAGCCTTTTATAAGACTCATTAATTATTATTAGATAAAAATCAAAGATTAGAGTTGGAGTTAATTCCTATAAAAAATGTATTAAAATTAAAACGAGCTGTGGTATATCGGGGACAGCACGACAAACACCACCGACAACCAGCGTATAATATAGAACAGCTATTATAGGATAAGACACTCTTATACGCTCTATACGTGCTAATATAAACCATAAAAGCAATGAAACCCCACAAGGAATGTCTACTGCCCGAAATTGAGAGCTTGTGAATCATTGAAAATGTACGACAGGAGTGTTGTACTTGGTACCAATTGTGGCTGAAATGGTTGTATTCGTGGAAGCCAAAACAGGAAGAACCTTGTATAATAAATATATAAAGACTTGAATTGAGTCGACTGCTACACGAAGGCATCACGTATGTTTATGCTGCTGATGTCTTTGAATCTTAGACCAACAACATGATCATCATAGCATTGTTGTATCTTTAAGAATCAACGCTTGGCTCTCAGCAATAACTAATATATTTGGGGCTTCTATAATTATAGCATTCGCAAACATTATTATTATGCTCGACTTCACAATCCGACATCGGAACATAGGACAAACAAATCAGAGTTGAATTATTCAAACACAGTTTATATTAGATTTGTTCATATATACTTTTTCCATTGTTTGCCAACAGTATTGAAGTAAAAAATGTTTGCTCGAACAAATAGCTACCATGTAACTAAATCCACCATAAAAAGAACCGAAACAAAATGCAAATGCTTTTAGCGACTCGGATATAGGTTCTGTAAATTAGACCATTCGACTGTAACTGGGTTTCACATATTTTAAATTGAAACCCATTTCAATATTCTCATCATTTTCAGAAGCTTAATGTATCTACAGCTTTTAACACTAAGGGCACCATTTTGAAAATATAAGACGTATTCAATAAATTAATCAACAGAATGATTAGAACGTTGATGAATGATCCTCTCATGTCCGTATAATTTTGAGATTTCAAGAAACATGTGCCGGATAAACATTGAAGATCAGATTGTTATTACTCATATTAGCAAATTATTCTAGTTGCAAACGAGGGGAAAGAAGCAGGTACGAATGCCGTTAGCTAAATCACTATGATCAACAGGTGCGCAGTATGCTGGTCAAAAGCGAGGACGGTTATCAAAAAATGGGGTGGTCGCTTTACACCGGCCTCTTTTTGTCGAACAGAGAGGGTGCGGCGGCGGAAAGATGGAAAATTTCGAAATTTATAAATTACGCGTTGAAAACATAAAATTACGATTTTCAGCATATGGACCCCAGGCGAATTTTGTATTGATTCTTGCTCTACAAATACCATTACCCTAACAGCAGTCCATAAGCCTAATCACATACAGACGCATTCTTGCACTCGACATATAAATAAATTTAAACAAAGCCGATATTTGTTTAAATTGTCACTCTAAAACTTTGAATTCTAATTTGCTTTACAAGATCATCGATATAATCAAATCAGATTTAAAATAATTAAACCAAGATAATATTTAATGAACTGCATATTCGTATAAGCACGTCAATGTCAAGATATCTAGGCTACCATTGTGTGGCTGTGCTAGGAATTCTCACACAGTTTGATAAACGGTTAATAACGTACAATAGGACATGAATTTCAAGCATTCGCAAGGCAGATTGCGTTTACTATAGGTTGTAAGTTTGTACTGTTTCAATTTGTTATTCAATAATGTACAATTTATTCAAATAGCCGTAGCCGATTACATTTAGTTCAAAAAAATTGTTCTTTTTTCATAAAATATATCTACAACGAGATATGCGATCGGAAAGCATGTGAATGTTGATACACCTAACGCAGTATGCACTAATTAAAAGGGCTTCGTCTAAAATATCGTGATAACGTGATAAAGCATGGCTAACTAATATTTAAAACACTCAATGCTATAAAACAGGCACAAAACCCAAGGCACTCGCTCACGCTGTGATCGCTACCTTAATTTAGTGTCATCGGTTAAATATATCGTTCCATGTATTACCTATGTGTCATATCGAGTTTGAAATAGGGGCTTTGCGTTCGAAAATTATCTCTTATTTTGGCACCGGTAATACATAGGCACCGCTGCCTAAAGTACAAGTGATAATAATAAGGAAACACCATATTTCGGTAAAATAGTCCTTAAAACTTCAACGATAACTGAGATTTTGTGAGTCATTCTTACTGAGACAGTGATAACTTTGTCAAAAGAGTGTAGGTATTTGTCAGTATTCACTTGAACCCGACATTTTAGTTTCGTTATGAGAAATACGTCACAGCAATAAAGAGGGTTAATTCAATATTGCAACAAACATTTTTGTTGTTTATTGCTTCTGTTAGATAGAAAATGAAGGACACATGGGAATAACTATGAGACAGCTTCGTTGGTTTTTAACAACGTTGAGCAAACCTTGAAATTGACGTTAACAATCTTTTGGTTTGGTTGCTCTGCCGCCAGAAAAACGGGGAGCCTTGGCCTAAAGAGCATTTTCGACACCAGTAAGCAGGCGATCCCTTAGATGCTATTTACTAGCAGTGTCGAGATCGGATCACGACCGTCCTAGTCACCGATATGGTCTTCGCGTGACTTGTTAGTCATTGGTATATTAAGATTATTATGGTATATATTAAGATTGCACACATATGTAACAGTGATAAACTTGACAACTCTGTCTCTAACGGTTTTAGTCAGTGTGAATGAGTTATATTTTGCATCAATGTTGTCGCATTAGTAAGATCTTCACCTTCAATTGGTTAGAGGGCTGCAGCAGTCGGACAATCTGTAATGAACGCTGTAGGACTTTGGATCGAAGCACAAACTTTTAGTGCACAGACTCACCAAAGTGAAAAGAACAAAAGGCACTCCCGGAAGAAAAGGACATGACAACAACTAAAAGATTGTTATTGTCGGCTAAAAAATGTTCAGCGTGCTAAGATATCTTAGGCGTGTTCACACGCTTAAACTATTTGTTCAAATTTTGAGCTCAAAATTTGAGCCCAAAATTTGATCAAATTTTGATCAAAATTTGACGGTGATTTTTAAATGAAAATTGCGATATTTCAAAGTTTAAGATCAAAATTTGAGCTCCAACTTTTTCAGGTAACACATCTCGTTCATGATTGGCTAAATGAATATTCATGAAAAGTTTGAACTGTGTTCATATGTTCAAATTTGCAAAAAATACAAAAAAGATGCTTTCAAATTTTGATCAAAATTTGAACAAAATTTGAGCTCAAATTTTGATCAAAATTTGAGCAAAAAGTTTGACCGTGTGAACACGCCATTAGAATTAAACGAACAATCGGCTCATTCACTTAATGAATAGTTCAGAGTGGAGTAGGCATTGATGACTGTCAACGCCTTTTATTAGGGAGCAACTCACTGTCTTGCATTATTTCTGGGCCCTAACTTCAATCCAAAATTAATTATTTTTCTCACTGAGTTTAGTTGCATGGAGGGAGGTGGTGAATGTTGCGGTAATGGAAATGCAGGCTTCATAATGTATGGCGTGTACAACACTCTTGCGGTAGTGTCATGTGGTGCATCGAAAGTGTAAATAAGAAATTCAGCTCTAATAAAAAAGTAAAATTTTCACTATTATGGGGTTATTCGGTCGCATTGTCGTCTAACGGACAAAGAGGAACCCTTTTATAAAACAAAAAATAGGATTTCAAATAATAAATATGTGAAATTTACGTCTGGTCAACAAATTAAATAGATTAAACAACAAACTTTATGCTTGCACAAATGTTGGACAATTTCAAATTGCATACATTATATATACCTCCTACTATAATAGAAACATAAAAGCTTTGTTGCAAGCCAATACATAATTTGTAATAAATATGGAACATTGCTCGCCGATTTTATTCGAAAAATAAAGTTGCTGTGTGAATTTCTGCTGATTTGTGGCGGAGGTGATTAAAACTTGCAACAACTTTTGTGTTTGACAATTATAATTGCGCAGCGAACGAAACGGCCTAGCATTTATTTGTATGCGCACTCATAATTTATAAATTCATAAATTTTACCGTGACTGTCTTCCATCCATCCATTCGTCTGTCCGTTCGTCCGTCAATCCATCCATAAGTCTGTCCGTCCCGTTAGTTTTTTTTTCTAAATATCTCAGGAACGAATGAAGATATTTCCGTGGTTGCATATAAGAGTTTATAGTCTGGCCCGTCTCTCCATCTAGGCTTCATCTATGCAACCAACCCATTGGGTGTTGCAGATCCCCTTGAGAAGGTACCCATCAACTTTTGTGACGGAGGAAAAATGTGTTTTCAATTATATGTTAAATCGCCGGCCTCGTATCAAAAAATACTGGCATCTTTTATGATTGCCTGGATAAGATCTACAACTTTTTAGAACAATACATTTTAATCAGGCTTGCGGATAAGAAGATAGAAGCACAAAATTGGGTCCCACATGGATTCATTTTAACCATTTATGCATCATATTTTTAATAAGCATGATAATCGTTAATAAGCATTATATAGTCGCTATAAACGAAGTGCTTCATTTGGACATATCCGTCACAGATGTACCGTTTTTTGGATTGGTACTGTATCGTCTGGGGCACCCTCTCCCCTCTTAGAACCGTGCATACTTGCAATGTAATGCCAATTTTGTTGCTTTTGTTATTACAAAGTTTTTCGAGGATGCTGAAAACGATGGAGTAATTCATTTGAACGTATCTGTGACCGATGTACCATTTTTGTTTGGTACTGTTTACCCAGGAAGCGATACCCAACAAAATCTATGCACGACTTCGTCATTTTCAATGTTATGTCATATTTTGTTGCTTCAGCTGTTACGAAGGTTTTCCGGAATGCTAAAACAATGAAGGGATTTGAATGCATCTCTGACCAATGTACTCTTTTTGGAATGGTACTGTATCCCATAGGGCTCCCGCTTGATGTGATTTTAAGCCTAATCTTATAATTTGGTGCATTTTGTGGTTGTAAAGATTTTCTTCGATACTGAAAACGTTGGGATATTACATTTGAATGTATCTGTGACAATACAGTTTTTGGCATTATACCGAATGCCACGGGCCCCGCTTTGATTTAGGCATGATTTTGTGGGTTTCAATCTATTGGTGTAACCTGTTTAATGTGCGGATATAAAAGTTTTCGATACTGACAAAATGAGGAGTTGATTCGTTCGAACGTATCTAAGATTATAAACGTCGCTTGCTCGCAGTGATACCGCTCGTTGCGCAATAGTGCGCTGACTGACCTTCAGTATATATCAGAATGGCGGTATTGACAATAATCGCCTAGTTATTTCGTTCTCTTCACGCTCGCAAGGGATTTCTGCTAGCTCTTGATATTGCACAGCGCAATATTTAACATTGATACTGCTCACCTAACTGATCACATATATCTAAAACGCAGACTTTAGTTTTCAGCAATTTCTTTTGTAATGTACCACGTCTACCATTTGTATAATTATCAGTATAAGATCGTGCAAAGGCCAAAATAAGTGTTCTTAAGTTTACCTTACGTGTGCTAAACAAAAAGGTCGTCAGTGCGAAATGTTAATGGTGCAAGTAACTAAACAGTTATTCACAAATAAGCCAGCCTATTTGAGTTTGATAAAGTCATCGCCGAATGAAAAGTCTTTTAATTTGTAGTTCTTCCAAATATTCTTGAAATATTATCTTATTGGATTTCATGGACAAGGCATTTGATCCGGTTTACTTAAACCGATGCGGATTACACGGCGGCAGCAGGTATCAACAATATTTACGAACAGTTAGCAGCGAAACAAATTTGCAGCAATAGCATTGTTCGCATAACGAGCTGAAAGAATTGCCATGCATTCCGTTATTGCATGCCTATGCATGCGCGCGCTTGCAGCGTTCTGATATTACATCTGATGTTAATTTAATCACAAGACAAACCAAGAAGAAGCTAATTGGATTTAGAGAACGACTTTTATAAGACTCCAGTATTTTCCCACTGTCTGTGTTCTAACATTTATGCAGGATCGCAATATGCGTACTGTAAATGCAACTAGATTTTTAAGAAAGGAAATATTTTAAGAGGCATCAGTCGAGAAGCGTTGACCTGCCCATGAACCTGACTAAGTGTCATTGTGATGATTTTTTCAGATTTGTACCAGTATAGTTTCTATGTGTTCGATTCTTATACATTTTACAATGTTCTAGAAAATTTAGCTGGATGTAATGATTAATTTGAAGCCAAAGCTATCTCTAGCCTTTTCTGCTCCGATCCCGGTAGGTATTATAAAATAGTAATTGCTGCAAATATTCTATTTGTTCACGGTTGAAAGTTGTCTACCAATACATGTTAGGGTAATAGCTTACCCAAAGCAAGTTATATTAAGCTATTCGCGGCAGAAAAACTACAGAACGCAGTTATTATATGCGATGAGCTAGCCATATAAATAAACCTTGTTTATGCGGTCCGGTTTGTCAAACTAGCCTATATCCCAGCTGCTTCTAATCTCTACCAAGGCTACAACAAACAACTGTGTATATTCTAGCGCTGTTCAAAAATAAGAGATATAAGATAAAAGGCATAGAAATGGTAGTTGAAAGTGATAGGAGAGACGCGGCCAGCATTTATCGGAGTATGGCCTTGGACAGGCTTGTTCGATTGATAATACCATGTTTATAATAAGGTCATACTTAATGAGTATACATAGTTTTCACTAAACCTTTTGAGGTTAAATTGGCGTAAGGCAGGGATCGGTTTTGTCGCCCACCCTGTTTAACTACGCTGTGGCTTAGGTCATGGAAACAGCACTTCACCAAGAAAACGGTGCCATCTATTGTGCAACATATCAGCACTTCACTGACGCAACATAAGCTGAGGATATTGCCATTGTATCTCGCTAGAACATATTTAACTAATTTTGGACAGAGTCAACAACGCCATCAAACGCATCGGGCTCACAAGTACCGCCAAGGATAAGGTACTTACATGTTGTATCAATGCACAAAGCAACATACGACTAAACAATGTGGTCATCGAAGAGGTTAAGAGCCTCTGCTACCTGCGAAGCGTCCTAACTGGCACAGGCTCGTCCATACTGGAGATTGCCAACCGTATCAACCATTACCAGTGCGTTTGGAGCAATGCGTCAGTTATGGCGATCGCCCGAGGTGTCACCAACAAAAGTGACGACCGTCTACAATGCTGCAATTCAACCGATTCTGTCTCAAGAAAGCGGTACGCGGCCTGTCAAACGCAGCAAACTCTTCGCTAGACACTTTCGACAAATTTTGCCGTCGACGCATCCTCGGGCTGACAAACTTTAACCGGACCATTGTCGCTGAGCTTTTTAGAAGGGCCGGTCATAATGTCCTACTACGGAACAAACTCAAGCAATATCGTATTCGCTTACTCGGCCACGTCGTACGCATGGACGAAGAGCGAATTTCGCACAAATTAGTCAACATAGTGCCCCTCACAGCATGGAAGCGTCCCATAGGTAAAGCGTTCGACACGTAGATACGGCAAGTTATTAAAGATTGCGAACTATAATCCGCCGTTACAGGGTGCATCCATGTTGATGATTGCTCGCCGCTGATCACTGTTCCTAGCGATCTAAACCATGCCTTTCAACGGATCTTGTCGCCAATATCGATTTAGTAATCTAAGAAATTGCGGTTCCGTGTCAACAATGATTTGCCGCTTCTATGTTGCCGGGGCACGACTTCTTGGACACATCCATTCGTTCGGGACAGTTACCAGCAGTAATCGTCATGGCAAGCGTGCTGAACCTATACGAAATAGGTGACCAGCAAGATGTAGCCGGCTACGCCGTAGCGTTTCTGCTACTGGTACAGTGTGGAAGGTTCGCGCTGAAATTCGCCGCATGTGAGGTGATCCAGCCGCGAGATTCCGAGAATGCGACGTCGACAGAAATTTCCAAACACGCCCAGCTGATGTATGTCGCTAGCTTTTGCAAACCACGTTTCGGACTCATGCAGCAGTACTGGCCGTACGGAATCGTTGTTGGTGTTAAGCTTTGCTTTAAGCGGTACCGTCCGTTGTTCATTGCCAGAGTCGCCTTAAGCCATAAAACGTAGCTCGCCTTTGCTATTCTAGTGCTGATATCCGTTTCTGAGGAGCCTGTGGCTGTGAGTAGGCTTTAGGTAACAGAAGTTCTGAACTTGTTCTAGCGTTTTGTGCACAATAACGACTTTTCTGTTTAACCTGATGTGCAGCAGCACATAATCTTTGTTTTGTTGTCACTGATTCGAAGTCTCACGGATTCGCTGATTCTGCAAATGGTCCAATGTAGTGGGCGACTGCCGCATCAGTGAAGCGCTGGCCGGCGTCCATGATTACTTCATCACTTTATTTGGGGACCATTCCCATTAATCAGTCGACCGCGAAGTTGAAAAGCATCGGCAATTGAATGGAACCTTGCCGCACACCAGATTTGACTTCGAACGAAGTTGACGTATGGTTGGTAATCCGCACGGCACTGAAAGATAGCTGAAAAAGCGCGTTGATCATGCGTACCAATTTAATCGGTACACCGTCCGCTTCCAGGATTGTATACAGCGACGGTTCATGAACAAATTTCAAGGCTGCCTTAAAGACGACGAATGCTATCGCAGTCGGTTGCTTGCATTAGTGTCGAGTTTGCACTGTCAGTCGCAAGTTAAACCTAATCAATTGTGCAACGTCCGGAACGAAATTCATGTTGCTCGTCTTGCGTGAAGTGCTGACGCTGTTGCCTGAAACGGATAGCAATCATAGCTTCTAGAAATTGGAATGCAATACTGAACAGTGAAATTCCCCTGTAGTCGGCACAATCTGGTTTATCTGCCTTTTTGTAGAACGTGATGATAACAACTATACCCCACTTTTGCGGCAAATTTTAGCAATCAATCCGTGAAGATACTTCGTTGCATATCCTGCTTTGTAGCGCTCCGGGGAAATCCCATAAGCGCCTGCCGTTCCTCCGTTTCAAAGGCACCTTAAGGGTTGCACGATTTCGTCCTCAGACGGGGTTGTGCAATTGCAGTTGTAAAAGTCCCCAAATTCCAGATCCTCATCGAAAATTGGCTGGTTCGGCGCGTCGTGATTCAAGAGCGCATCGAAGTGATGGCGCCATCGGTCCAGCTATGCCTGAATATGTAGCCAGTGGGCGTCCGCCATCATCTCTTATTATACTTTGAGTGTTGCGCTGCGATTGGGTGAGTTTATGTGACAAATGGGACACTTTCCGCCCGTCATGCACAGCAGCTCCTTACGACAATTCAGCCATAGTGTGGTCGAGAAACCATTGTTTATCATCTTTGATGTTTTCGCAAGGCGCTTCCGCAGACCCGACCAAGGGACCCCACCACCATTATGAGTAAGATCTGGATTCAATTTTTCGGCTACCGAGACGGTTAGGTCGCTGACCCACAGCGCTCTTTTTGTGCATTTTTTCGCCGTAATACTTCGTCGGCAACCACCGTGATGTTGGTTTTCAAAAAACTCTAGCATTCTTAAAGATATGTTCTTTCTGTTAGCAGCCCAAAACGATTAGTAAGTGCAGCGATGAATTCTTCGCGAGCGGCAGAGCAGCAAATTCCGACAAACGCTCACTGCGTTGGAAGTGAGTACAGCTGAGTTTGTTCCTAAATTTAGCATCGACCGTGCTGTGATCTGTGGGCAGCGAGTTGCCCAAAATGTGTTAAGATCGATGCATGACGATCGTAGCGCTGAACTGACCCAGAGACAATCTAACTGAAAGAAGTCGCCGCCAGGAGATTTCCATGTTTGTCGGTAGCGTTGCTTGTCCTTGAAGTTGGTGTTTACCAGGCTAAGATTAAAGAAACGGGCCGTTGTCTGTCCTTCGACCAAGGCTAAATCTACCCACGACGTGTTCTTTCCTGCGAGTCGGGTTCCAATTTGGGTGTTGAAATCCCCACAGATGATGAAGATATTGTCTTTTCCACGTTGCACTGTTGTATTAGGTGCTCGTAGAAATTGTCTTTTTCTTCATGGCCAGCATTCTCGGTAGGTGCATACGCTACTCGAACTGTGATACTAGATGGCTGAGCACGTAATGAGGCCACTGCTTATCTCGAGCTTATTAGATATCACGCAGTCATCTGCTGAAATATTTCAGCTTTTACTGCTATTCCTACCCAAGCGGAACCTGAGGTTTTAGTCCTGAGACGAGGAGTTTGTATTTAGCTGTTTGAGATGCTTTGCGACTGTTCCCGTATCAGACAGACGAGTTTCTGATAGTGCTGCAATGTTGATGTTCTGTTTTGCTAGCGAGTGACATAGCAGCTCATCGTATTCATCGCGCAGATGAGTTCGAACGTTCTATGATGCAATTATTAGATTGCATCGCAAATGTCAGTGTCAGCGGCCACACCTTGCACATTTTTAACGCCATGGATTGCTTTTCGGCGCGCGTCGTTTGCCCAGAACTCGGTTGCGAAATCTTGTTTTTAGTAATAATTATCTGTCATGGAGGTTTTCGGTAAATTCTTCGAGGCTTTCCAAACCTTCAGCGTGCTATAAGATGCCAACAGTTGTTGACTTTTTATCGTGGCTTGTTACTCACTATCCCGACTTGCCGTTTTGAGGCCCCAGCATTTGGCCTTCCACATTCCTGATTATACAAGGCGTATTAACCTGGCATTATATGCAAGGAAAAGCATGGGAACGCCTTACCTCGGCTAGGACCTTGACGTAGCCAATGGCTCCCATTTCAGCTGGAGCACGCATTACTGTCCCATGCTGAGCCTTATCGTTGAGAGGACTGCCGGCACGAACAAATCGCGAGACGTGTACAATGGACCGGGCGCATTGTACAACTCAAGAGACGAACAAGACTGTGATCCATGGATCAAGAGACGAACAAGACTGTGACTTTGATTGAGATAGCACGTTTATATATAGTATATATAAGTAGTATATATTGCATATATACTACCTGTGTATAATATATAATATATAGTATATATATAACAGAACGGTGAAGAGAACCCAATTTTGTAGCAAACTATTACCTACGTTTGCTGCGTAGTTTTTTATGACAATGCCTTGGCAATAAAAACATCATATAATGGGTCCTCTTGGCCTTAATTCAAATTGTAAGCCGTTTTGATTAACTGAACAAGTTAAGTCGGGGCATATCTGGTTTAATTAATTTGGGATATAAATCGCCAAGTTATTTTTGATATATAAATAGCTTATTTAATTTGGGGCACATCTGGTCTAGTTAGTTTTACACCATACTATATCTGCTTTTCAGAAAAGTGTTAGCTTTACTCTTCTAGAAGTATTCGCGACCAGATTAAACTTGCCAATTTTTCGATTGCAGGTGGACGTGTAGCTGAAGAGCTAAAATATCACACAACATACCTGCATCGAGAAAAATATAAACCTTCGGCGATTCAAGTAAAAGTTGACAGAAAACACGTAGAGTTCTGAAATAACGTCAGTCAATAATATACAGCGTATTTGCTCTGTTGAATATTCCTGCTTGAAGCTCGGAAAGAGTTCGCCTTTATATACGCACTTGCGCAAATTATATTTATATGCACCTGTCACAAATTGAACGAAATAAACATAACCACGTTCCCTGTTTAAATCCCACCGATAGCAATTGGTCTACTGTTCGAAAAAGAAAAACTCAACTAACCTAAAACGATCAGTTTTTAGTTAAAGCTAATAAAGCATGACATGGCTTGCTTTAAAAAATAAGCCCAACGCAAAAGGCTGTCTATACTGGATTTTCCCATAAACACATAGCGACCAGCTACAAAATATATATACTGCCAGCTGACTTTAAGCTAATACGGCCCGATAAAGTCTGCTTCAGAAGATAAAATTTGATTAACCGAAATTGGACTTTCTTAAGACGGACGACGGATATCTACTATTATCTTGTCACAACCACCATAGCTAGTATCGCATTGATAGAACCTGCAACCGCATAGTTTCCAACATATAAGTCTAACATAGAACACAAGATTTCAGACAAATGATAGCAACAAAATCTTAAGTCTTCAGTACGTCTGAAGGAATATATAAAAGATATGGATGCATTAAACTATTTCATTGGAATCCGGTTATTGAGCGGGTGTAAATCACACTTTAAAAAAGTTTGCACCAGTTTGTTTACACAAATGCACCGACACCATCTGTATATATGTTCAACAAAGTAAATCAAGTGCGTATTTTCGATGATAAATTATCACATGCAGACAAACTATGCAAACTATGTTATCTAGCATTATAGATACGACTAAGCATAGATATGTTAGGAAATGTTTAAGTGTTACAAACAGAAGTTCTTCATCTTGCAAATGAATGTGAGCGGGGAGAAATAATGCATCATTTGCCTTAAGATGTGTGCGGCAGGGCCGGATTTTGTCAGTCTGCCGCGGCTCTAAACCCAAGCTTGGCCAGCCGCGATTAGCCAATGTGAGATTTTTGGGCCGAGCCAGACCCTAAAAATATATTAGCTAATAGTCAAGCGAGGCTAACAAATTGTCACAATGGTCGAAACCGGCTCAAAAAGCCAGATATATATGAAGACAATGGAAAATCACGAAAAATGCAATTGGTGATACATATGGTCATATATTCCTAAAACATCCTTCCATTTATAATAGTATAATTTTCATGCATGAAAGAGTGTGTTTTACAAAGCTACTAGTTTGGTTTGTAGAAGGCGCCTAAACAAAGAAATTTTGAAAATAGCGATATTTACGTATTTATTATAGTTGCATTTATGCGTTTTGATCTGCTAAACTGAATGTAATAAATATTTTTCAGTAGTCCGTCCCGGCTATCAAACCCAGAGACATAGCCACCTCCCGCTCCTACAAACATACTAGCATTGCTTAGCTATTTATTTTATTTATGAAGGGCCGCATTTGGCTGTTTTTGTCATGAGTCCGAATTGACTTTGTGACAGAATATGGCCGAAAGTGCACACATTTTACACATCTTAAGGTAAATGGTGTATAAAACCATGTTTTGAAAATTTTAATGTAGACCACATTTTACTTAGTTCACGATTATTGCTAAAGCAAACTTTTTTCTCCAAGGGTTCACCGACTTTGTTACTAAAACTGGACAAGCTATGTACTTAACCACAAGCACTTCTTGAAAGTAGTATTCTGTATACATAACGTAGTTTTAGTTGTGTTCGAATAATTAAAAAATATGTCAGTCACAAACGCAAACTTTCGACGCACGCACACAACATTTTTTCTGCTGCGCATAAAACTTCTCATTTTATTCACACGACTGATTAATAATTAACGCACACGCACTAGGTTTCAACTGTAACGTTTTCTACTAGCGGTCAATAGTCGAGAACGAGTTGGAGGGAAAACATGTGCCAAGCACCAATATCTATTACCTTTAAGCCTAATATAAGCCATGATGGTATATTATTGACACAAAATGTAACAAGGTGTGTATAAATTAGATTCGATATTATGAATGCGTTGAGAAGAATCGTGCTACGCGACTTTATACCTGCAATAGCTGGGAGAACAACCAACTAATATGACTGTGTATCATTCATACTATAAATATAGAACTCACGGCTGTATCAAGAACTCGTAATAAGAGACGGCAGATGAGATCAGATTACTGATATTAATGTGAGCAATGGCCACCTTATATAAAATTAATAACAATCATGTTAATGCTCTGATGCGGATGAGTTTGAGCTCAAATGTGCCACTTCATAGGATTAAAAAATTTACATGTACTATGTACGGTCTGACAAAAACTGAAACCAATGTCAACAAGCTTGGCTTTCGAGCAGTAAATTTTCAGTGCAAGCTGAGTATATATTTTTCGTAAACTAAATTAATCACAGCAGTTAGTAAGGTCTAGAAAATGTTCCAAAGTGAAAGCTTTAAAAGAGTTTGAAATTCGGACGGCATGCCAAACGTAGAATGCAATGCCACACAGTAGTAGATGTGGCAAAAAAGATGTTTTTTATGTTAGATAGGAACCTATTGCAAATCTAACTATGTTTCAGTCTGCTGTGCATACGTTAAGATTAAAATTCGACATGATGTCAAAATTCAACATATAGTCGGTACGTTTTCTTGTGCACAACTTGAGCTGAGGCTGAAACCTGATATATAAATACGGTAAACCTGATATTTCACGTGTTATACGAAATTGTCAGCCAGCGCAAAAAACACAAATATGCATAAATTATCAAATTTATCTTATTTTGTTTGATAATATTCATATTGAATATTAAATGCTAAAGAAGATTCAAAGTAGCTCAGTAAAATTTCTTTCGTTTCAGTGCATTCTTTCGTACATTGGATGTTCAGTTGCGTGAGCACAATAAAAAAACATCGCTCGATTCCTGGAATGCGAACACATCTTATAATTGTGAAAGTATATTTCCCATATATGCTGGGTTCATCTCGTCACAGCTCGACAAAGACTATTTCGAAATTTTGTACAAAGCTTATTAACAGTCGATTTAAAATCTTTTTCATGCACAACATTATTAACATTAAAATTTATTAATCACTATAATATGCAATTTGCTGCCTACAAAACAAACTATTAAGCTTTTTATATTGTAAAAGTTAACATAGTGAACTGTGGTTAATGTAAGAATTCCGAAAGCTAACCGGTTAAAATTAGCGACAATGATTGGTTTGGACAGTACGGTTAATGTAAGTTGGCCTCAAATCGCTTGCTGTTCGGCATTTTGTTAGGCTATAACGAACAAAGTCACAAATTATGAAGCGTGTTTACGCAGCTGTATAAACGGCTGTGAAACAGTGCATGTATAGTGTGAGCAAAGCCGAAAACAAGATCACTGCTGTGACACAAACTGAAAACTCTGAGGAAAAATACAAATATGTTATAAAAAAATTATAACGCAGTATGTAAAACATTGTTATTCTGTGCAATTCGTTGTTGTGAAATTTAGTTCAAATCAAATATTTTATCTTGGAAAGCCAGGTTTCTGGATCCATGACATGGCTTATAACAGTAAGAAAGAACGGTAATGTATGCTAACGGTAGTGTCTGTGTTTATTAACGATAAAGTATATCATCCGTTGGTGCCAGTATACATGTTAGAACGGTTGTGGCTTCTTGTTTCTGTCGCACATGTTCCACGTCCTATTTCAATAAAGATTATTGGTACATTAAAACCAGTATTTTAAACAGCATTTCTCTAACGAAAAAAATCACTATAAATCGAAGTAAAATTTCGATAGAAGAATACTTTTAGTATACTCAAGCTTGAAGTGCATTGATTTAAACTGGTACTTCAAATAGCCAACAAACAAGCACATAAGCATAAGATTTAGTATGACGACGACACCACTCGTTACGCTTATCGTGATGGCTACCGGCAGCCACTTCGCAATAAAGTGTTACTGCAGTTGTGTGTTGCAAATTGTTGTGCATTTATTCTTAATCAAATTAAATGTGCGTTGACAGGCGGCCTGTCGCGGTTTGTCTAACCCGTCCTCCCGGGCATATTTCAAATCGGCCGAGCTTGGCCAAGATGACAGAGCACGTTGAACCTGCCACATCTGACTCAAATACTGCAATCCCTGTCTACAAAACACATAGTTTCATGCGATGCTCGCAGTTAACGTATTTTACATAATATTCCATTCTACTTTGTGCACCTTCGCGTACACATAAGGTGTTAATGCAGGTACAGATAGCGATAATTTATATATAGATATTGTTCAGTATTATAATAGCTAAGTATAATTATGTTTGTGGAAATGAAAGCTATAGTCTCGTTATCTGGTAGTTGCCCATACTACCTGGTTTATAGCCCAGTGCAATCATTGCAATATATACTTAGCCAAACATAATTGTCAAAATTTCTACGGTTATACATACAGTTTTTTTCAATGCTACTGATAAAAAATTTCCCGGTTTTATAACATGATTTCTTACCGTCTCGCTATCAACCTCTACAATATTGACCACTTTGCCGTACCAATATCGATTGTCTTTGGGCCACCACATTTTGACCATTGTCCCTTTCTTGACCAAGCGACCATTACCGTTTACCGGAACAAGGTTCTTTGTTGAAACGATATTTTCTGTATTTGAATCATCCCAACGAACAAGAACATCGACTATTACTTCGTACTGAAGCATTATGTGATTATTCAGATGTAGTTTAGTTTAGCATACAATTCGTTTATATCTTAAGACAATTATTTATTAAAAACAATGAAAGTTATTCTTTCGTATTTTGTGAATTACTGTTATAATTTATAAAATTCCTAGAGAAACCAATAAAATATGTTACTTAATCTTGCGTTTCTAGATATAAAATCTTGTAAATAGCAGACAAATTAAAATTATTATCCTAGTTGCAATATTCGATAGTAATGAACATGAGTATTATCCAAGTTTAACCCACAATTGCTCACCAGCATTTTTCTATACTGATCAATATGCGTTGCATGGCATACTCATGAAATGCATGTAGTGTTACATATAGTGCCCACGACACCATTTTAAGTTTGGCGTTCCTTTTTTAATACCCTCATGTTTAGCCAAAGACATTGTAAGTTAGAATCAAGTTGTAAAATTGTTTCTAATAACTTAACACATACTCCTTATAATGTCTCAGAAAACATCACATAAAGAATTTGCCTAATCATTCTGCTGACCTTAAAATGTAACAACCACGTTGGCTCAAAATTTTGAGAAACGGCTTGAAAAATCAATGACACAATTTACGCTTCAGACGTGGTATCACAGATGACAGAAATGCCATATTTGATTATTGCTTATAATTTTTCACCCAACAATATCTATATTACTATATAAGCCTGCGTAAGCTTGAGTTGGAACACATAGATTTCCAGTGGCAAATAAATTATTAGTATGTACTTTCCGCGCATTTGGAACCTAATATAAAGGCAGCTTGTATATTTAAGAAACAGGACACCGCGTTTCCAGTGGATACCAAAGTACAAAACACTTGTTTGCGGCTGCAATATTCGTACAAAAGCCCTTCCTGTGATGAGATAAATTGGTTTAACCTTACTTATTGTGGTCAATTTAAGATAATTTCGCGATTATAAAGCATAATTTTATTCTATCCTAAGTCTTTGTGGATACAGTATTGGTCAAGTCATGTTCCTTATCACATGGCGTACGGAATACCAACATTTTGCATCTTACAGAAAGTAAGAGTATTAATCTTATTATTTTTTCCGTCCAATTAATGTGAAATCTTATGTAATACGGCGTTTGAGTTATAAAAGACCTTTATATGGAAGTTTTCTCCACCAATGGTCTAGACCACACCATCCTCTGGTATACGGTGTATACCAACACTATATGTTGAAATTGATAGTGTGTGAGACACGATCAAGTTAACTATAATGTCTAAACTTACCTATTGTTTATTACTGACGGTTTTAAGAACACTATTCACAAACATATTATATAAGGTGTGTAAATAACAGCGTGGTGTAGCCCACACCATATAAATTTTATGGTGTTGTCTACTCCATACTATTATTGACACTACAAGACCTATGTATACTATCTTAAAATACCATCAAAGTCCAAGTCAAAAAATGTATAGTGACAGCGACACCCAAGGGAGACAAAACTTCCACAAGGGGAATCTTTTATAACGTAAACGCCACATAACTGCAGACCGTATTAACAAATTATACTCACTTGCAACAGCGCCTGTAACCCATGACAGCATATACACCCATGTTCTTAATGTTATGCGTAAACTCGTGACACAGGTCAATTAAAGTGTCAAAATCCCACAGTTTTAGATCCAAATATAATAATGCTGGATTACCTGTTACCATCTATGGTACAGCAATTGTCTATGGCTGGGAGCTGTAATAACCATCTTCTGCAATTATACAGCCACAAAAGCCTTTTCAAAGCCACAAATATCCGCTATCATATTAAACGTTTTACAGATACATGAAAACGAGAATCTGCATGGTTGTGCCCATATAACGTATCTTATCTAATCTGCAATTATTGACGTGCAGAAATAAGAATATAATAGGTTTTCCTACATATATATATATGTAAAATATATATATATATATATATATATATATAAGTAATATGTATGTAGTTTTTGAGCAATTTTAAACATGTACTCCCTCTTTTTCCAAGACAGCAAAGTACTGAAACCCCAATTTTGAAGTAATCTAAGAGTATCTATTATAACCTGTGTCAACCCATATGTTAGTAGCCAAAACCATTATTGAAGTTTTTTTGGACAGAATTTGAAGTGTCAGAACAATCTTTTTGAGGCAGCCGTGATTTGATATACTCAACATTTTACGGACATGTTAAGCAAATAGGTGATTTAGCGGAGCGACACCCATGGCAGTTTCGAACTCTATAATTGTTGTTGGGGAAAAATAGGAATGAAAATCGTTTCAGTCATATTTAAAGAATATGCAGTGTTAACTAAAGGTGGGCATATACGCCCTGCTCTGTCCGGAAATCCAAATGTCAAAATCTTATTTTATATTACAAAATAAAATAAATTTATTATTTTCCAACTGTAGATTCTTTTATCCTTTGCGGCGTAAAGAAGTGTTACGAATTTTGAGAATAAAATTATCGACGTATTTGTCCGCAAATTATAGAAATAATAGAAGTTTTAAAATATAGAATTAAAAATATAATTAACAACGTATTTGTCAGCAAATAACAGAAATAATAAACGTTTCAGTCGTATTTAAAGAATATGCAGTGTTGACCAAAGTTGGGCTTATACACCCTGATTCCGTCCGGAAGTCGAAAAGTCAAAACCTCCTATTATAATAGAAAATAAAATAAATTTATCATTTTCCAACTGTAGATTGTTTTAGCCTATGTGGTCAAAACAGATGTTATGCCTTTTAAGGATAAAATTAGGAGTTATCAGCCTTTTCAATGGGTCCTCTTCGTGTGCTATTTTAAACATTTACAGACTGGTTCAGTTGCAGTAATTCTAGCGAGGCGGCACCGCTATACCGTTCCGACTCTGTAACTGTTTCCGATCAAAAATGCAAGAAAACAAATTGTTTTTATACATGGGATTGCAAATGTTTTCTTAATTTGAGTTCCCTAAAACGTCTGGAAATCTTAAGCAAGTCACGCAAGAAAACTTAAATACCATTAGTAATCCTGCGCTTTTCGCGTAGCCTACTGTCTAAGACTTTAAACCGCTACTAAAATAATTTAACTTAAGAAAAATTTCTAATGAAAAATCAAAATATTTATATTTAAGTAATGTTGCATACATATTATATCATTTGCTGTTATATCTAGGCCAATCTATGCATGATCGGTAAAATCTACGCTAAAAATTTACAAATTACTTATTAGAATTTCTGCATAAACTAAAACTTCATACCAACATTTTGTAACCATTGTACCCAGATGACTGGAATTAGTACTACGTGTCAGTTTAATTAAGCGCACTCTTTTAAAGTTGAAGTAGTTCATATGTTTAGTACCGGGCTGCTGCGGCTGTTTCTTATGTTGTGGTGATTGTAACAAAATGTTGACAAAGTACGAAGAAAAATTGTTTGATGATGACGTTACTGCTTGTTATTTGGTTGTGACAGGTTGTGAATTTTGTTTTCTGCCAATGTCGGTTTTATGATACATGTCAGGGATTTAGTATGGCTATAACTAATATTTGTACACAGTGAATGGCTTAGAGACGAACGGGGTTTCAAGCACTCTTTGTCTTGCTTGAACAATTGTACTTTAAAAGACCTATGTTTTTTGTTAACATTTTGTCATAAGCTTTTTAGTGTCACATTTTATTTATCCAACCCTTTCATGTTGCTTTTACGTTCATATAACACGTTGATTTATATTACTAAATTAATTCAATTTTCAACGCCAAAGCGTTGTCGATCAATCATAGATACAAGACTAGAGACAAAATCCACTGACATATTTGACGAAGTAAAATTGCATTGTGGGCCATCCTAATCACTGTGCTTACATCGGAACTATTTGGTAAGTATACGTGTTTTTGGAAATTATACATTCTCCGATGTTTATAGAGTACAACCGTGCTAAAACGAATTACTTAAAACTCAACTCATTACTTCTAAATGCATATGGAGGACTCTCCTTGCACCGCTGTTTGATATTCTACCTGCGAACAAGAATTTGATTCCCAAAAGCTTGTATATCTTCAGAGAAATATAGGTAAGTGCTGACCTATTTGCGTAAAACTATGCACCTAATTAAAACAACATATTGTTGTTTGTTGTTTGGTTTCGCATAAATAGCGCTCCAAGTCCAAATCATTTTTAGCTATAATTGTGTAACCATGATCCTCAAACAGTGGACCTCAAACGAAAAATAACGTTCAAGATTTCCAACAGAAACATAAAACACAACATGTTTGTAAAATTTTTTACCTGAATTTAGGAATTTTTGTATGCCATCTTTTCGGTTAGGTACTTGAATCATGGTATTTCTAAGGCACTCCGTTACGACAACAGGAACACCATTGTGTAATGAAATTTGAGCTTTTGAATGCACAGACTTCATAACTTGTACATGGTGTTTCAGTACATAACTTCCGAGAGGGCGATATTTATCTATGGATGGTCATATCTGTACCTACCGCAAAGACATCATATATCAGGCAAATCATTGACTTCATATAGCTGATCGCTATTCAACAAAGTAACACAGATTTTTCATGCGACGGCTTAAGCTCAATATAATCAGAATTCATATTTTTATTAGTACCGATTATCGACTTAATGCACTATATTTAACATTGCAGCAGAGGATCGTATTAACAAAAATACTTAACAGATGTATTTAGCAGCCAATTTTGCAACACCGATGGGCGTAATACAATTCACCACTAACCTCTCATCGCAGGTCGGTAGTCATTTTGCTGTGCGATTCCATGGCAACGTCCGACACTAAAAATGTCCAAGTCTTAATTCATCAAACAAGTAAAACAAATTACACCCAAATTGGTTGAGTAGGACTGCTTACATTGATAAGTAACTAAGTATAATTACATACCATTTCCTTTTAACTAAGGATAAAGATACATCGAACACAGTTGGACATTATCCGAAAACAATGCCACAACCTAACAGAGACAAAAACTGAACACGGGAGTCCAAGTTATAATAAATTTTATGTCGCGGAACAAAATACATTAAACAACAAATCAAATTTTAATCAATCTAAACGTGACCGCGGTTTGTATATATTTCATAAACATATTAGCTGATCTTACCATAATTAAATTTGGTTTTGCTATGTATAATGTACTAGGACCAGTTCTGGCCCTAAGGGATCCCAGCTGCACCACCGTTTTTCTTGGTGTGTGGTGCCCGGACAACCCCGGCTTCTACGACTCCCCGGTGATCTACACGACGACCTAAGGGAACCGCTTAGCTTAGTAGGCTGCCGGCGGGTTAACCAGGGTGTTCGGCCTGGCCCCTATTCTGGCCCACGTATCTAGTGGCATGAAGGTCCCCCGAGGGAGAGCCAACCCCTAAGCCTGCTCACAGGTAATAAGGCTGACTCGCCTTTCCCTCAATTCTATTTATATCCTAAATGGGGGTGCTACCTCTGATAGCAGTCTGTTGCACGGGAGCCTAGATCCTACCATAAACTTTGAAGAGTTAACAGGAAGTCTTCTGTCAAACTAGTAGCTCGAGGGGACACCTGGAGATCCATCTCCGGGGTCCCGGTCCAGCGAGAATAATTTTGAACATAGCCGTGCACCAACTACCACAACGAGTCTAAACGAGAAACTTGAGACTATACCTAAGGTTGGATTTACCATGTGCCGCTGCGGCGTTGCCTTGACGGGTAGCATAAACTTTCTCAAAACAAAAACCCTAGGAAAGTTTTACTTGACTCGGGTAAGGTCGAGATCCTACTGATTGCAATATATCGCCTATTGAGAACTTCACACTCTAACACTTTATTCATGTTAACCACAAATTATGGCATCCAAATAATGCAAACGATTTATATACAACAAATTACACGGGTGCCTCGCAGGGCACCCCATGGTATGATTCTGTACTAAATGATGTGAGTTCTGATCAGACCCTATGAGGGAGCCTCGCAAAGATCACTCGCCCTCACCTTTATTACCTCGTGGGCTGTCTTACCCGCCTGACAGGACAATAAGATGAACTCTCCACACCGACCGTTGGTCGACTTCACTGGTGAAATGCTTCATGCTGTCCTTGGTCGGCACTCTCTTGTCGTTAACCCACTTTGCTCTGCCCTTCATAAATGTGACATACTCTATACTGAGTCCGGGCGTCAGCTGTAGTCTACTCGCAGTAAAAGTTTATAATCGAACATTCGCTTATGCGCGCGTGGGGTGGAAATAGTGGGTCCTTGTCAAGGGGAAGGACGCTGCCGCGTCTCCCGAATTTTGCTTGCTTTGCAAATATTTTCGAGTTAATGACTTGACATGAAAACATGGCGCTGTACTGAAACCCACCGTGTCTAAACGGTTTATGGGCTCGCGCCTATAAATTTCTTTCACAGAAAAACTTCGGGGAGGTAGTCACTTTGTAGTCTTCTCATCTCAGGGCCGTCGCTCAACTAACGGGTGCGAGCACAAGAGTTTCCTTAAAATTTCGACTCGGCTATACGTGGCAGCTGACTCCGTCTCGTTTTCTGTTTTGTTCATGCTCCTCTCCGAGCGCCTTTAATTTAGCTGAAAGGCCCGCAGTCATTTGCCAGCATGGACAGGGCACGTGCTGCCGTACCCTCAACGAATTGCTCCATTTGAGTACCAAAAAGACTGGTTGTGATTTAAGCTTAAAAACACTTCGGATACCCCTGCATGGTTAGACTAATAGATTTGCAAAAACCGTGAGAGATGGGGACAGCAACGCACGAAAGGTCCTGATACGTCACTCCCTATGGAGCGACCGCATCGACCCATCGCTAGTTGTTACATTATTAAAATTGCATGACGGGGTACTCTACCGTGTCTAAACGGCCTGAGACCCGTCTTAAATTTTTGGGGTTAGTTTACTGACACTTCTATTCGGAGCGGCACGAATCTCAGAGTATTAGCTCAACTTTCTGGGGCTAGCGTCAGGGGTTCCGTTCTTAATTTCTCTTGAAGGCTCCACGTGTGCAAATGACCACGTCCGTTCTGAGCGGATCGCTCTCTCTTCTTTCCCATTATTGGGTCTTTAAGGCGTGTGACCTGGAGTCATTCCTGTACTGTTCCTATACTTAGACTCAACTCAAGGTACGACTTCGAGAAAGGGTGCAGATGGAGCATGAGTCAAAAGAAGCTCCATTGTCCTCTGTAAAATCCATTAAAAATCACAGCGTTGTTTGATGCCAATTTGTGGCGGAATCCTAAACTGATCGATGAAAATTATTACAGTCTTCTACCGTGTCTAAACGGCCTGGAAGACTGGATTTGTGCCGAATTGTCGGTGGACGATCAACGGAAATACTCAGGAACAAATGCTCGAACTTCTAACAGGGAGCCTAGCGCGAATACTTAATGATGCTCAATCCACTTTTGCCTTAACGGCTGCCTCCAGGTCAGCACGCTACTAGTTTCCTATTAAAATACCTTACGTCAAACACCTTACCCCTCCCATGTCCCTGTGTTCTCTCCCTTCCCCGTGTGTATTCCTAGTTCTGTGCCCCATTCACATCACTCTAGTTATGAAATATTCGCCCCCCGGGTCTAAAGCGAAAAAGGCGACCCGGCGAGCGGGGAACCAGTCGAGCTTTTAGAATTTTCATGGCTATTTTTGGCGTGCTCTTTGCTCAAATGCGTTGGGACCGCACTTACGGGTGCGCCGGGGCATCCGTCGGACGCACCAACACCCGCAAGGGCGACCCCTGCTGGTTAATTTTGAAACATAGAAAACTCGCCAGGGGCAACTCCGTCCCGTTTCTACACGGTAGGAGCCACCCCTGGTAAACCAACAAAAACCAAAGCGAAAAATTCAAAATTTGAGAAACCAAAACAAAGGCGACAACCGCCTGTACAAAAGAAAACCGCCGCTTCTAAAGCGGCCTCTCTCGACTGGTCCCGACGCCGCGCCGAGCCATCTCCTTTTATACCCCTGTGTCTACCCCCCTTTTTCTGACGTATATCCAAAACTCGCCTATAAATACAAAAATATGTATAAGAGCAACAAGAAGAGAAAAACAAAAACAATATACAAAACAACACACACAGCGACTCAAAACAACGTCTGCCCAAACTTTCTGTATGTGGACAGTGGCCGAAACGTGCCAAGAAAGGCACGTAAACAACTAAACCTCGCGCTGGTAGGCGCGAGGTTTTCAAAAGGAAATTTTATACGAGCGCTCAGGGCGCTGGCGATGTATTAAGGTCGGAACACGTTTCCCACCGTTGCGAGCGAACGGAGAACAGTAGGCGGCCGGGAGTGGGACCAGGTTCATGCTCTGGCTGGTCGCCTACTGATAAAAATAGAATTTTACGCCTAAGACCAATGAGTGGCCTGTTAGAGGCCTTTTTGTGAGTTGAAAGCAGGAAATTTTGGTGTCCCGAGAGGGTTATCAGGGTCCTGTGCGGGCCGGTTAAGTTAGGTGACCCCGGTTTTCGACAAAAGACATAGAGTAAGACCCCGTGCAGGTGTAGAAATCGAAAAATTGGGGAGTTTTGGTTATCTCTGAGGAGATAGGGGACCTTGAAAATGGGATGTTTAAGCGCCTGCTTAGGGGCCCCTAAGTACTTACCGGTGAGGACCAAGTTGGCCCGAACACAAAATTTTGAAGCCTTAGGGGACCCTATTAACGACGTGGTAAGCCTACCTGGCCCTGGATATCCAAAACAATTAGAATTTTGCTTTTAAGTAGGCCCTATGAAATTTACGGTGTAGATAGGTTCTGTTGGTTGTCTTTCCTGAAACTTTGATTTCTCACCCTACTCCTTGATTCAGTAAGGGCTCTCCCGCCATATCAGATACAAAATAGAATAAAATACGCAATGCATTACCAACACAGTTAGGTTATTCAATTTACACAGGGCCGACCGGATACCATACTTAATGTCACAAGTACTCCGTCTTGGTGCCAAAATCACCCCGTGCACCTCGGGCGGGTGGAGCGTGACGATACAACGGATTACAAAAACAGTACATTTTTATTTTTATAACAACAGCAATGAATAGTACACAATATGGTACCCGAGTCACGCTCCACCGGTATCCGATCGCCCGTCGCACCCATATTCCCAACTTTGACCTTAATTTAGCTGATTTTCCTTAATTAAATGTCTTGTTGAAATCCCTAAAATTGTCGGGCTGTTACATAATACATTGAGATACCAATAACAGAAGAAGAAGAAACAAATCCAAAACAGCCCACACCAAAAAACCCCACCCCCCCCCCAACCCCCCCACAAAACACACAACCACCCCACCACACCACCCCACCCAAAACCAAACAACAACCACACAAAACCAACCACAAAACCCAACACCGCTGTCTAAATATGTGTGTAGTCTAGATACCTGTCCCAAATACAGCTCACTTTTGTTGCGTGATTCGGTTACAATATCTGTGATACAATGTATTTGTGTTGATAGTAACGAAAAGTAAAATTTTTTGCGTGAATAATCGTATAAAGTTAAATACCATTTTAAAAATGCATGCAATGGTTGCTTTCGCATGTTTAGGGTATGTTATGGCTTTATGAATTATAATTTTGCCTTTCAATACCTACCAAAATATGTAAAGAATGAATAAACATTTTGTTTATATGGTTAGCACACAAATATAATGTTTTTTGGGATAACTATAAAAGTTGTGATCTAAAGTTTTCTATCATTTCGTCAAAATATATAGCTGAAATATGTGCTCTATTGCTTGGCGCTGACAGATTTTTTAATTACAAAACGTTTAAGTGTTTAATATAATAACGAGGATATTTAGCAATTACGTCTTTTCTAGTTTCCCAAGCTTTATGTTTTCTAACATTTTTGATTTTTCAAGCTTCTCACTTCCTAAATATATAAATCAGTTTCGATTTCTTAGTCTTTTGTTCCTTAAAATTTTTTAGTTAACCGTTGGTCAAAATTTAGAGCTTTCCATTTCTAAAAATTCTGATTATCAAACATTCTTCAGTTTTGTTTTTCCAACATTTGTACATAAGTCTTTCAGCATTCGTAAGTTTGGTCTGCTTCAACGTTATTAAGTTTCTTAAGTTTCCATTTTTCCGATATTTTCCAGGTCCCTTTCTCAACCTGTTTCCCAATATTACAATTTCTTGTTTTCCAACTTTTTGATTTTTTGTTTCCCATCCATACGTTTCCCAAAATTTTACATTTTGCTTTTTCTTGCCGTTTCAAATTTAGTGGTTCCAAAATTTCTCAGTTATCCAAAGTTCATAAAATTATATAATTGCGAGGCTAAACCAACATATTCTAGAATAATATTTAATCGACCGAGATTTCAAAGATTTGACTGCTTAAACAGAAGCGGAATTAGCTAGCGGAGTCCCTTAGCCCCTGCCAACAGAGTCTCTCGGATTATTATAGCCAAAAATTGGAAAGTATAGAAATTTCTGTTATTAGAAGGCTTCGAACGCATGCGGCTCTCGGCAATAAATATTGGAACCGTCACAGAAAATAAGGCACCTTGGTGAACATCTACCGTTTCAATGAAATTCTTTCTATTTAGCGAACACTGAGGTTAAAGCAATTTAGAGAGTTACTAGAGCCTATTTGTCTACTATTACTCCATTCCAAAAAATCTTGCGGAGAAAATAAAGTTTTCCAAGAATACATACGCGGTTTTATTGGCGCTCTTGAGAAGTACTTTATTGTGCAGCAAAAAAGCTTGGTTAACCATAATATCTAAAATTTCCACTACCAGCGAACACAGGTTTGCGATTTCACACGTTGTTCGCATATGCACTATGACTACACTCATCAGCCATATCTCTTAGATAGTATTATCTCTCTGCACGTTCGGCCGACATTGATATCTTATCGTTCACGGAATTGGACTACGGATTTTCTATAACCCGCAAAGGGTTTAGAAATTTTGTTCAGTGCAAATAATTACACTTTTAGCTATCTCATTCAAACAATATATCACTTCATCCTCTTTTATCTGCACTATTATATATCTATATAAAATTAATGTCATTGATAAAAGGATTTGTAAAATTACTTACGTAGTGTAGTAAATGTTGCTATGTAAAATTAAAGTAATGCTACCAACTCACCGGGCTCGGTGCAGTAGCTAGTGGTGAAAAGAAACGAAAGAATTGATTAACCACACAAAAAATTTTTTATATTAACTAACATTTAGTTGCGATAGTATAACACAAGATTGAATAAACGCAGCAAGATGGAAGTTAGATTTTTAGATAGACGGAATAATTTATGACTAACAATGAATTTTTTTGTCTTTATCAGTTTTACCAAGAAAATCGTGATCTTTACTGTTAACCCCCCACCCCCAGACTAATATTGGTCAATTTTCATGACGCGATAATTTTGGTACCATTCAACTCAGATCGAAGAGTTGGTTCAAAAAATATTCATTGCGGCCACATTTATGACGAAAATTGTTTGTCGATTTTTTTCAATTAACCAAAAATTTTTGAATTTTTTTTTGATAAATGGATAATTTTACATAGCATTCAAGCTACAAGTGACAAGATTCAAGTGACAAGATGGATGACAAGAAGAGTAAATTCAACGAAATCAGTTCACAGGTTAAGGAGTTATTCCCATGTATGTGACATCTTATGCCTTAGCCTAGGTTTAAGTCGATAAATGAAGCGATTGTGCAGATTTTACGACCATTTAACTCAGGACGTCAATGCGGCTTGAACGATATATAAAATTATACAGTTATCGAAAAAAATTTTTTTGAAAATTTCCGGTATCAGGGGGAACTAAAAAAATCGAAAAAAATATTTGCCATTAAAGTGGCCTTAATGAATATTTTCCGAACCAGCTCTTCAAGCTGAGTCGAATGGCACTACAGTTATCGTTGTGTTCTGAAAATTGACAAAATCTGGCCGGTGGATTTACTGGAAAGACCCGAAAATTGCACTTCTAAAAATCTATAAATGAAATCTATGTTGAATTTTGGAACAACCATCGAAGTATTACTTTAGCTCATTACAGGCGCGCGACTGCTTTAACTGGTACCACATTACATAAAATAAAATTTAATTTATATAGAAATAGTTGAAGAATTAAGTAAAATATTTTATGTTCAAGTTCTAACTCGATTTAATAGCAGTAAAATAATAATAACAGTATTTTGCATCATTAAATGGAAGATACTTTTTGCAAGACTAAACTTCATTAATTTACCTAGTCAGTAAGTACAGGGATTAATTATCGCGGGTAATTTATTATTTAGTGTTCAAATTATTTGCTTCTGTGTTGGACAACTGTGGATTTTCCATGTGTTCCGGGCGCTTTAACGTTTTTTGCACGAGTCTCCTAGCTTTTGTAAGAAAAAACATGACTTTCCGGTTAGCCCCAACCGGAAATTGGACAATTTTGAAGGCACAGCGACAATTTTAATACCATTTTACTTACTCAGCTAGGTTCAGGAATTATCCATTTCGACCAATTTAAGGACATTTTTTCGATTTGTTTTGGATTACGAACAGGTTCCGAAATTTCCAAAAAATCTATCATAAGTCCATAATTTTATACATCATTCGAAGCCCAATGAGGAGAAGACTCGATTGATATGAAATTCAGCTCATGTGTTACAATACTGAAATATTATATGCTATATCGAGGAACATTTTTCTAAATTTTTGGGCACCGAAGGGAGCCAAACATTTGGTAGGTTAACAAGTCGAAAAAAATCTCATAAAAGTGGCCGAACTAGATGTTTTCTAAACTGATCAATTTCTGGTTGGAGGGGGAGGCCAAATGAGAAGATCCGAAAAACTTCCACGTCAGATGGCGTTCAGGGAATTTTGAGCAACTTCGCTGAATAAATTTATGTTGCAACAGAATAATTTACTTTGTTAGCTGCCTGCTAAGTACTCTCAGAATGTTTATGCCGAATATTTATCAATATTATACTATTTTTATCACAAATACTATACTATAAATATCTTACAAAGGTATGATAATGACAAAGGATAAAATAAAAAGAAAATATTGTATTGATCGTATAAATAAAGAAGAAAATACGACTCTAAGCTTTGCTAAATATTAAGCAGGAATTCATAGCAAATGCTGGGTTTTTAAGCCAACAATGCTAACATAGTTATGCTTATGTTTGTTATCATTAGTAAAGATTAATATTTAAGCTTCAAATTTTTAAGAGTTTGCAATAAGCATAATTACGCAACAAACTAAGCGTATTTACGCTAGATTTCTACTGAGCATAATGCTATTTTAAATTATTAAGCATAAACATTTCATTTGCAATAAGCAATAATTGCAGCACCGAATATTTAAGCGTATGGTAAAGACGAAACAAAAAACCCACGCCGAACTCTCAGCTATTGTGTATCCAAAACAAAAATGTGTCGCTGTTAGTGCTTTATGACCTTTCCTGGGCTGAACCGCTTAGCTAAGTTTCATTTGCATTTCCACAGGAAAAGTCTAGGACTCGATATCCGCAATAACCAGACACAAAAGTTCATCGTGTCGTAGTATAAAAATTCGCAAAACCAAGCAATACAAGCGGCGTAGGTCTATGATTCAGAAGGCTGGTCGACTGCTCACAACTTCTGTCCGCCATTATACGAAGCTCAAATTTCAAACAAAGGTTTCTCCTTCGTTGAATTAGCGACATTTACGCTCATAAGCACAGAACCGTTAAAACAGAATTAATGACAATATTATTTCTTCAAGAAATGTGCTCGAACAAAACAGGCGAGAAGTTATGCAAGAAGCCCGGGCCAAAACGGACAAGGACCAGCCCATGATCCTGGCCGGGCCGGTCTTCGGGGCCCGGATGAATATTTGTGGTCGGGCCGGGCTGCCGATTTTCAAGAAAGCACGAAGCGAAATGTTGAGACGATAATAGTGAAAACCGACACACTAATTAGTAACCCGTGCAGATAGGGTAAACGAAGCAACAGTGGTTGCAACTTGTTGCGCTTACTGACTATTGTTAGGTTCTAAATTAAATTGAGCTTTGTTAAACCCTTATAGTGTCATTGAATAAACAATAATGCACTGGCGATGCATTAATGGCAACACAGGACCTATTTTATCACAATCAGAACCGTAGGATCCTTATTTCTTCCTTCAATTCCAAAACTTTAAAATTTATCAATTATAAAAGTTACGTCAATTATAATAGTTACAGCTTTGAAGAAGCATTTTAATTCGAAACGTCACGTTTCACGTTTTTGGCTCCTAGCGATTGCAGTATTTGATGCATACCACCCGAAATGCAATTGCTTTTACCGAATTCAGTACCAACAAACCCGGCCAAAGCAAAGCCTAAGAGCATAAGCTATATGCAGGTTGTGCCGCCATCGATATGCTACCCGTGTCTTAGTCGAACCTAAGGTCCTTATATTTGTCTTATACTTAACCAACTTGGGCTAGTAGTAGTCGATTACTGCCACTCCGGAACTGCCCTTCTTTAAGGGTACAACGTCACCGCTATGGCAAAGACGTACAGCATAATTTCCACAATGTTTGCTAAAATGTTCTTTAATTTTTGTCAAATTTCCTCCAATTTTGCCAGTTATCTTCAATTCTTGCTAAAATTTTCCGAGCGCCTACGGCCACCATTCACATCAATGCAATTAAACTTGATAAATTTAAGTTTAATAGTTAAATTTATTAAAATGAAATAAAATTTTAGTTACAATTTTATTTAATAAATTTTCTTAAATTCTTAAATAAAAATTCTTAAATTTAATAAATTTATTAATTTAGAATTTTATTTAATAAATTTTTTAATTAAAATTTTACTTAATAAATTTAAATAAACAATTCTCATTGAAACAATGAGAGTTGTTTATACACTTAATTATATAAGTTACACAATTGTTTATATACACTAAAGAACTCACGTTGTAAAGGTTTGAAAATTTCACTTTTAGGGGCGGTCAGCAAATTTTCATGTCTCAATGAGAGGACTCTGTGCCCGCTACGTCTTGCAAGAGTTATAACCTGAAATGTTTATGAACCTTAAATTACAAAACTAAAAGTGTCCAATCCGTGTCTGTTTTATCAGAAATTGGATAGAAAGCCACTGGAGCTGTGCAAGCACCAAAGCTAGATGCTCAACTACATTCTATTGTATGTCGAAGAAAAATCGCGAAAATATATCAATTTAATGAAGAGTTTTATGAGTGCCATAAACGGACAAACTAATTTTTGACCACATTGAACGTTATTAGTGCAAATTCAGCTCTCACGGTAGCTCTGTTTTAACAATTATTCAAGGTGCCTACTGGTAAAAATGTTTTGCACAATTAGCCGTTATTTTAAGAAACGCCGTTCGCTACGCTTGGGCCGTTTCAACAACAAACACGAAAGCACATTGCACACAGATTGCGTATTACACACGAATCTTTACATTAACTGACATTGGAGTGGACCGCATAATTTTTTCGGACCGAATCAGATGAACTCGTGCGAAAAATAAAGACATATGCATACACACGTATACGGTAGGCATAGAGTTTATTCGTTTCGGATCGGATCGGACACAATATGAACACGCCCTTAGAGTCGCGCAAACTTTTTTTTTGGATACTATACAATTTGCTCACTAGTGTTGGTACATGTGAAAGGGTTAATCAAATTTTTGGAATCTGTTTGATAATTCTATAATTTCGCAATTACAACATTTGGTGCGCTCGATAAAAAGAACAAGTGTTTTGCTTGGAAGTAGTGTTTTGCGCTTAAAAGATTGCAAAGCAGAGATGGAACCGGGTCACCGGGTCACCGGGTCAGTTTGGGTCACTTTTCTGACCGGGTCACCGGGTCACCGGGTCAACATAGTGACCCGGTCTGTGACCCGGTCTCGCTGCATCCTGATGACTGCATTCTAAATCGCTTGCCCTATCACAGACCATCACCTGTGTTTTGACCGATATCCAATTTCGATGCAGATGTATTTATGTATTTGTATAGACAGTTTTCATTAGATGTTGAATTTTTAATGTTGTTTTTGATGCGTTTAGTCCATTTTTCATGTTGCGCTTGTTCAATAGAACGGATGCTTGTTTTTGCTTAAGTTTGCTACACAGGTGTGTTTTCTCGGCCAGAGTAGCCTACATTGACACTGAACGTTTAAAGCGGTGTACTGCAAACCTATTTAATATATTTTGAAAAGCACGGAACCGTATAAATTCAATTTTTAAGACTGCATTAAAATTGTATTAAAAAATTTCGGTGAAATATATACGCTCAAAAGTTTGAGAGATTTTTTTAATTTCAATGAACATTCTCGTGGATTTCAGTGAATATTCTCTTAAATTAAAGGATATTCTCAAAATAAATTTAGTGGGTAATTATCTGGTAAGATACGTTTCTCTTGCAGAGAGTCCACAGGGCAAATAACTCTACATCGCGCCTATATATTCATACTCTGAAATAAACCACCGGGTCAAAACCGGGTCAAAACCGGGTCACATTCCGGACCGGGTCACCGGGTCACCGGGTCACATTTTAGTGACCCGGTTCCATCTCTGTTGCAAAGTTATTTTTGCTTTTTAATTATTAATGTTACCGTCGCCGTTGAATAAAATACATCCAGACTATGCTGAGTATTAATTTATCTCAAGCAATGAATCTTCCTGTAAAAATTTATTTCATTGATAAAGGCAGTGTTCGTAAAGTACGGCACGCGTAGTCTTTGGGAAATCTGTCTAAATCTTACTTTGAATGTCTAGTGTCACACATTGATCAAAATGTTTTCACTTTCTTAAATCATACGTAGTCTTTCAGTAACTGTTACCGATAGCGCATATGTTGATTGAATGCTGCCTGTTTATGCATTGGTAACAGTAGGTTTGTATTTTAGTTGCGTAGTTTTATTCTGGTAAGGAAGAAATATTTAAGATCTAGTTTATTTGGATATATGTTTAAAAGTTAACGTTCTAATGTAGCTGTATTCTGATGGATGGATTGTCGAGAGATTTTTTCAACATTCGATGCGAGCGTGGAGCATGTGAAAGGAGCATGTAGGGTGTAGATAAGAACTGCTGGGCCAGGAAAAATAGAACTAAAAGAGTATCAATGTAATTTAAATTTATGCAATTGAAAAGTGTTCCATCTACGTTGCCTTATATACAATGTACGCACAGACGTAAACAAGATGTTATTGCCCGTTTCAATTCAGCTTCAGTTTAAAATTGCTCGTAATTAAAAATAAAGATAACAGTTAAAATACATTAACAAACAAACACAATAACAGTTCAATATTCAGAATTCGGTTAGGAAATGTTTATATATAGATTTATTTTATGAAATTTTTGAAACTATATTTTACGCTGCATCTGCTTCAAGCTTTTTGTTCCGGTCCAGGCCGGGTCAGCTGAGATGTCGTTTGGGCAGGACCGGGCATCAAGCCTGCTCTTGAAAATTTCATGCCGGACTGGGCTGAGCCGACGTCGATTCGATTTCGGGCGATGCCGAGCTTTCACTGAATATTTAAGCCCGCTCTAACCTCTACCGCCCTGGATAAAACGACATACAACAATAACATTACTTGAAGAATTAAGTGAATTCTTGCCACAAAATATGATGCAGCGTTCGATGGAATAATCGGCAGCAAATTATCATTACCTACCTTCGGGTGCAACAGATGAAATGCTTGGACCTAGACCAGGCGGGTATATCAACAATATAAAGAAATAAGCTGTAGAGATTATCACGCAATTACTCGCAATACTGCTGAAGGGCGCTTTGAATTTGCCGGCATGTCCTGCCGCGAACCAGCCAAATGAGGCCAATTTATCAACAAACTGGAAAGCTGAATATTGCTGTATAAGTGTGAGCGCACGGGTTTTTTCCTAAATCCAGGACAAGGAATAGCATGTGGCCTAAGGGGTGTGCTTTTATATTTTTATTGAGAAGTCATAAAAAATGGTTCAATCAATTGTGTGTTTTATAAAAACACTTCCTTTCCCTTGTGTTCACCCAACGCCTTCGGTTTGGTTTCATTTATTAGAACTAGATGTATAAAAATAAGGTATACAATAAAAGCCAATATATACTTGATGCACACGCAATAGTTAGTTGCACTAATGGCATTTTTACATATGCCGAGCCGACGCGTAAGTACAGGTTTTATGGTAACATACATAAATTACTATGTGTACACAATTGTTTTTTCTAACTTTCCTTTAGTCATGTTTCACATTCAGCATTGAAATCACTAAACTTGCTGTGTTATTTAGCGTTTTTTAGTTCTTATATAATGTATCAGCAAACCAATAGATTTTTCACATACATACCAAGTGGCCCAATGCATTTTTGGGCAGCAAAAACGGCCCTTGTTTTTAAAGCAACCCAGGTATATTTTCTATATTACATACTAAAAGTTCGTTTAAGTAGGGTTTCATAATGTTTTTGAGCAAGGGTTGTTATCGTGCGGCAGTTTTACATCATTTCGCTTAGTTTTGTGACACATATCACTGACTGAGTTTTTACTGCTATTGTGTTGGGTTGGATGTTGAGAACAAGGCGTTAAATGTTGTAAACCATTTAGACCTGCATATGCGAATTATACGTGACCTCAGGTAATTTAGAGAGCCTAGTATAAAAGGTTCAGCAACCTTTTATAAAAATGGAATATATACTGACTACATACATGTCAGATTAATGTAGATTCTGAGAAAAATGTATTTTATCAGGATACTCCAAGCAGTAGGAAACAAATTTAAACAGACAGCGTCACTGCAGGTTCTAACTTCAGCTGTTAGATTTTTTACAGCTCAGTATAGGTTACCAAAGTTTCTTACTGGTGTTCGTAAGACATTATTTTTAGCTCTTCAAGACATGAAAGCGTACATTCTTTGCATGTATTATTTCTTATATCCATATATAGCTTTGTCCAGTATGCATGTAGTTCATATATACCACGCAGACTATTAAAGTTAATGGCCAAAGTAACCCTGAGGGGTGTAAATAAAATGAAGACCATGCTGTTCTCGATATACCAAGCCTAAGTCTTAGCCTTAGCTTAAGCTAAGGTCGTTCTATGAGACATACGCTAAGCCGAAGTCTGGAGGCTGTCGCCCCCAGAACCAACGCTCTAAACTGTTCTTTTTTTTTATCGATATACCGTAACACCCCTCAGTGTTACTTAGGCAAACTTAACGATACTGCATCGACGATCATGCACTGTTTTACAGATACCAAGACTCTGACAGAGACTAGGTAACGCTTCATTGTAGCTGAAGCTTACTTTCGGAAGAACTAAGTATTAGGTGGAAAGAACTAAATCCTAGTGTAAATAAAGTTTGGCCCACCTTCAGGCGCATGTTCTACTTGCGGCTCATTAGCCGTCTGCTAAAATGTACACTATTACGATCCACAGCTGACGGTTCGATCAAAAACATTAATATAAATCAGGCAGCTGGTGAACTTAATTCGACAAGTGTAAATGTCTTTTGGTGCGGCACTTGTGGTTAATCGAAATTTAGATCGTCACTCGATCAACGCTTTTGTTCTTAAAGTTACACATTTTTCACAGCGTATCTTGTGAGCCTCTGTACTAGTCGGGCTTATCGTGCTGCGTGTGTCTCCGTCAGCATTATTATTCGCTCGCCTTGTGAGGTTCCTTAAGAAACCGAGCAACAACTTAGCAAACGGCGTAGTGGCGAGTGTACAAGGGTCGAATCAAACCATCCAGGCTGAATCCGCCGCTGCGGCAAAACTCTGTTCGTGGCTGTAGGAAATAAGCTTAAAAGTTTAAAAGAAAGAAATGTTTCAATAGTGTTAAGAAAATAGTGGAAAGAAATTTTATAGTGTTTTGTTGGTTAACACTCAACTTAAGCAATTCGTCTTAACATTACTTGTGGCATGACACATATTGCTGAAGTATATATAACTGTATCAGAAGTAGCCTTTTTTATTTCACAGTATTAGCGGTTAAGTAACCAGCTTTCGCGTAATACTGTAAAAGTATTCAGTTTTACTCAATTTTGTCTCACGTCGCGATTTGCAGTGCTTATTTATAATATAATTAAAAGCTTATTTGTATCATTTTCCGAGCGCGTACAAGGCGGGCGAAACAAATAACTCATGTTAAAGTTCTAAATGTCTGTAGCTAACGGTGTAATAGGTAAACGCTGTAATGCATGCACGTAGTAATTATAGTTCGCGGTTTGAAGGTAGATGCACGCCTGAAATAAAACAAGTGTAGCTAAAGCCCGTATTACGGCTGCTTGAGACAATTCGCTGCACAGTACACATCACTTAACATTTTACCGTCGTATCAGATCCAATTCATTCAGTTGTGAATGACCGTGACATTCACAGCATTCATGTGCACCAAATGTACCGTAACTACCTAACACAGTAAGTCCATATTCAACTAACCCTTCGCTACTGAGTTGCTAAATGCCAGTTTAATACAGTCACGCATGATTTACATTTTGGGGCCATTTGACGGTTGAGCAAGTTCAGGATTTATATTTGGAAGGCAAGAAAATTTGGTAAATTTTGTGGGAGCATGGTCTGGTCTCCGGTGTCACACCTTGTGTAGGCACATGCAGTCATGGGTCATGTATGAAGATTTTGGATGTGCTTAACACCACATGTTTCTTAAATTTGCCATATGAGCTAAGCAATTACAGCATCCCAATAAAAGTTTCGTATTGGAGCCATAACTTGATGTGAATAAATCAAATTCACATTATACATGATTGAGTTTGTCATAAGTATTTGCATAGGCGCAGCACGCGGGAGGGGACTGGAGGGACTGCCCCTCCCTCTCCCCACTTATCGCAGTGGTAAAAACCTTTTCAGTGAACTCCCACACATTTATTGTTAAGTTTTATTATTTCTTTTCTGATATCTTTATTTCAGAAATTTGGTTATATACTGAGTAGATTAGTCCCCCTCACTTTTACGAGGCGTGATGCCCCCTGACTATTTGTCAAAAAAATTTCAAAACAGGCACTGAATGGCTCAACCAATCTTATCTCAACTGATAGATTAAGTTTTAGTACAAATTTGTTTATTATCAAAAATCTCCTTGACATTGCGTACGCGTGTTAATAGTTTCAGTGTTTAGCAGTTAAAAATTCATTGTTTTATTATTCGTTTAGATACTTTTTCACCTTCTCTATCTATCTATGTGATGTACTTGGTAGTATTGACATTTGTTTCCTTCCAATAGCTTATAGATATAATAAAGGGAATTTCAAACCCCGAGTCTGCTCGGCTCTGTGGCGTCCATGTTCGGTTCAGTCTCGATATAAACAGGCTCTGGTTCAGGTCTTCCGATGGCAAACCAAGTTCAGCTCGGCGCTTAAATGTTCCTAACAATTAAAATTTCACGAGACAACGCTCACAAATAGTTGGTGGTACTGCACTTATTGCAAAATGTTAGATGAATAAATTTAGGAAATTTCCATGGAAATTTGGAAATGGAACGAAAATGAATGTTGATCGGAAATAGTATTTCCATGTCATCCTAATGCAGGGGTTGTAGGATGGTTGACATGTACCTGCTCAGTCAGTTGCAGTTAATCGAATCAGAAGTGAAAAAACACCTAAAACAATGTCAGAATAAGGCAGTTGCGCCAATTAATATTCCAAAAAGAAAACCCTACAACATATATGGGCGATGGATTGATTGTATCGTGAGTATGCCTGATATCAATTCCACAATTCACCTTCTGGCAGTCGGCAATACAACTGTTGCGATTATGCGTAAATATTGTTCGTCGCCAATTTCTTTGTTTGCTTTTGTATATATCTTGCTTGCTGCTACTTTGCATTGTTTTGTTGCGTCGACCAAGTGAGTATTCACCACTCACCAGCCAGCCTAAACGTGCGCTAATGGCCAATATTTTGAAAACGAAACTTGAAATATGTAGTTTTGCCTGTGTTAAAATTTTTTAACATAGCACTACAACACACCAACGAATTATTGTTTTATACAACTTCCTAGTTAGTTTCATGGTCTATATTGTCTACGGTTCGTTGCTTTGTTCCAATATTCCCTCTCTTGTATAGTCGTATACAGTCATCGTACGCCAATGTGTATAATAAGCATATGATACGCTAGACTTACCCCTCGTTTGTGTATGTATTATATATACCATCAACTCGCTGAACCTTATCCGTCGTATAGCGAGCGTGTACAGCCGCGCAGACTAGAGCATTCTTAAGCTGTCGTGTTCAGCTTAGACTTTAGCTTTGTGTATTACAATATATATATGTGCTGAATCAAGCCACCGAAGTAGTGTTGCTTTCAAAGCGTGCACCAATTTTGTGTCGTCGGCATCCATGGCTTCATTTGGCTATACTTGTATTTTTAGATGCTTGGCGGCAGAGAATACCATTGACTGACTGACCGACTGACTGCATCCGGTTATGGTTCTTGGTTTCCGATGCCCTGGTTATAGCACCACCGAGGCTACGCGATGCGTGTTGGAATTGCTTTGTTTTTGACGCGGATTATATCTGGCTTTGCCAAATCTCTACAATGTTCTTTCTGGGTTTCAATGATAGAAAAGAAATCTCCATTTTAGAAAAGATGAGAATACTATATGTTGTTGTCTTTTTTGGAGTGGGCGTATTTAAGAAACATATTTAATAAAGCCTGTCACCAATTTCGTTGCCCAGATTAATTGTTAGATGGGCACTTTCCAAATGGCGACAAACGACCAATGCTAGCCAGGAGGAGATAAAAAATAGCTTAAAAAATTAATTGTAACTGAATGCCCCAATAGTTGATTGGATTTTATCCAATATATTTTATCCAATCCAATATTTTATTTAATATTTATATAATTGAATAATGTAATTCTTAAGTGTTACCATAAATCGCCTGTAATTCTAAAACTGCCGCTAAAATAAGTTTTGAAGTTGGTACTCGTCTAGAGAAAAAATTTCATCCGTTGGTTTAAATTTACAGATTGACATTATCGGTCCGGGCCGCTGGCCGAACCTGGCGGACCCAAATATTTTCTCAGGTTGCGCTTGTGTGGGATTCACTTCTGGTGAAACGTTTAAATAAATAACAGTAGGACCTTCTGTGTTCTCTGAAGAGCACTTAAGGCCGACCATGATGCATACTAAGTATGTATTTTTCATACAACATGTTGAGGAGCATTTTGGTTTGTAATATATCAATATTAATTTCATTCTTCAAGTTTCCTTGTACCAAATGAAACTGTTTATCTCTACTGATACGTTTGAGATCCGTGTCAACCTATTTGTAACACGTCATGCTCAAGCTATGCCCTATTATTAAATTAAAATAAAGTTAATATGATTGAAATTTAGTTAATTTAACTGTACAAATTAAATACACGAGCCATCCATCCACTTGTATTTTCTCGCGTTTAACATGTTCTGAATATAGCCTATTCGGAGTCTTCATATGACGCGTACAATATATATGCGATATTCATATTCGATCCGTAATAACATATTTAGATATGGGAAAAGGGTTATACTAGCTTGAAGTTAACATTAGAACCACAACGGTATTACATTAAATACTAAAGCACAGTACAAATTATCAACGTGAAAATGTTGTGATTCTATGTCGGGCCCTGAAAACTATTTTACATGTGGTTGTAAGAATTATGTGGTATTAAAACTTTGGATTAGACATTTATACGATGAAATCTGATTGTATGAGAAACCTTTAAAACTAGTGAATTCGAAATAAACTTCAACTGAACAGCGTGGGTCGATAACCTTAACATCGCAAATTTCAATATTCTGTTGCAAAGTGTTCCTCAAGCAATATTTATGCACGTATTACATTGGAGTTACCTTTTTGTTGAGCTTCGTAGCTACCTAATTTGTGTCTGTCTGAATATAAATTTAAAATTGCAAAAATGACTATATATTATCGACGTGTTGAGGGACGTTGGCGAATAATGTTGAATCTTGTGAATATAGCAAGACTAGATAAAAGTTTGGACGGTTTGTATTCAGAAACCTGAATATAAATATTTCATGTTCTGCTTAAGACGTACGTTTGTAGCTTAATAACATTTTCTGTATGGCTCGTTACTGTGTATATTTTTAGTAAAGCAAGAGCACATTATTTGTTATTTTCTTGGTATACAATACCTGCTATATATTGCTTCGTGTAACAGTAAAAAGACATGAGTTACATTTTGTAGTTTTGAAAAATACCTTTATTTTGAACAAATTTTAAGACTGTATACCTTAGCAACTCAGAAATGTATTTTATCTGCATTTATGCTATTTACTTTAGGTACCACTAATCTTGCCTTTTTTTAAGCCTTGCGCTAAATATTTTTTCTGTAACACAATTTGATAAACTGAACGTAAATAATTTTAAGTACCCAGTACCCGGCTACAAAACCGTAACACATAGCCGTTCCCGGCTAGTTTAACGCACTAGCATAGTTTAGCTATTTATATTGTGTATGAAGGGACGGAATTGGCTGTACCTTTTTGTCATGGACCGGAATTGGCTCTGTGACAAAATCCGGCCCTAGGTCCACATCTTAAGGTAAATTATGTATAAGGTAAAACACGTAGTAACATTCCGAAATTAAAAAATCGTCATTTCTGGCAAAGGTGCGACGAACCATATTTGGCCCACAACGGCCCACTTATTGGTCTCATAAAAAAGCGATGTTCAGCAAAGTTGCAGATCTGGACGAGCTAATTGTCATTTTTAAAGTGAAGCCTCGAAACATGGGCCGCGAACGCGTACCCGTGTGTTCAGATTCGGCAAAGAACATTTAAATTTTTTCCATTTTAACTCGGAGATGGGGTAGGAACTGTTCTCGTTGAACTAACGGGTACATTGTGATCATTTATGCTGTCGAACAAAAAATATCTCATGTAAATCCATCCACCCGTAGATGAGTTGTCAGTAACAGCGACAAACAAAAAAAAAAGAAATTTCAACGATTTTCCTTCTAGCGCCCGCAGTGACAACTCTGTTCACTTTCCTCGCTTAGTTTCACTTTCAATAATGCCAAAAATAGATTCTGCGTGCGGCCTAATTAATGGCTTTGTTATAATTTTTGACAATTTTTGACTTTAAATGCTACATAGCGCTTGCATATTAAATTAATCATACTGCTCAAACTAAAAATGTCAAAGTTTTTGTATTGTGAACCATTTTGAGCCCTAAATTATTTCTCGATGCCTATTTTATCTCTGTTTTTTTCTGAATGGTTACCAATAAATATATAACTACTTACTGTGAAATAAACAAATATATTAAAATAAACATCTTGCTTACAACTAAATATTTATTTGTATGTAGAAAAATGTTTCAGTTTTTATCTTTTTAATATTATACGATAGGAACGTACAGCGCTGTGCAGTGTATGCTATCTTTCTTTTAACATAAAATGGCTCTGTTTAGCGATACTATTATATCTCTCTGTGTTTATCAGTTTGTGTTTGACTACAGTATTTTTTATAGTGACAGAAACAAAATAAAAAATGAGCAATTGACACTGCATAAAGCAAAAATTTAAATTAATATATTCTTGAGATTTTATTCATTGCTTTACAAAATATTTTTACTTATTTTAACTGAGATTACTAAATGGGTATTGCACGGCGGTCCGGAGGCCGTATCTGCTCCATGTTTCTTTTTGCTGCCCCCTCCCGATGTTTACAACAGTAAACATAATGGTTTCAACTGGTATTAAACAGAATATTTTCAGTTGGTATGTAACTGTTAGGGTCGGTCTTTTCAGCCCACCGTCATACTGTGTCGGCGCCCACAGAGGTTTTCGAATTGGTGGGACTTAGGGGAAAGGAGCTGTGGTCAGTAGCACACTTACGGCGCACGGCGCCCCCAAACAAGCATTGTGGGCCTACCTCTGTGAAGTCTGCCCTCCAAAACTGTTATACTCGAGTTGATATTACCATACCTATTTGCACAAAAAATTGCAGTTGGAAATGCAGTATTTGGCATGGGAACTCCTCTACGGTTAATTACTGAGATTATTTTAATTTTTTGTAGCTTACGGAGTTCCGCTAGTGCCCCTTCTCAAACTTTGTCCTCTCCAGATCTCAGTCCCCACCAAATCCCGGTTTTGCGATTCGCTATTAAGCACAACCGTGGCGGTGGTCCAGCTATGCAGTGGGACCCTGCGATAATGTGATTCGGACACACAGATTTCAAGAGGTTCTAAGCCCAGCTAATATCTTCTGGCTGCGTTTCTGGATTACACACACAGTTTATTTTTAATATGTAAACCCGGGTAGTTTACTCCAAGTGTGTACTCCAGTCTCTGATTAAAACTGGCTGGAGAAGAATAATTCGCCGTATCAAAATGAAACCGGTTGAAATCAATCTAATAGGTATTTTGAACAGACTTCCAAGGGCATAGCTTTGCTGACATTTTGTCTAAAATATGCAATAATATTGATTTCAGATGAAGCTACCGCTGTATGTTTAGGGTAACAACGGGGCTCACTAAGCTATTTTACTGCATTTTACTGCCACAAATTTAAATCGTATATACTTCGGTTTTCGACTTCTGGACTATGTAAGTTCATTCATGCAGTTAAATGCACAACTACTTTTAGTACTATACTAGCGCCACTCTTAGCCTGATAAGGGATTATATGACCGTTAGTTGTTTGGTTCAAATGTCATTTACTGTTTGTGAAAGGATTTATATATTATTTGAACGATTTATCTATGTATATATCATTCGTTCATATATTATTTGTCAGGCCATTAATAGCTGATTTCATGTGCCGGCAGCTTTAATTTATGTTATGTTCTGTCGTAGCAGAATTTTCGTCGATAATTTATTTACGGTATTTCAGTTTAAATCACATTTTATTTTTTCCCGTATCGGTCGCACGCAAGAGGTGTTTAATATGGGCGTCGATTTGAAGGAATAGGGGCTAGCAACTAGTTCCCCAGTTTCTCCACTCTGTGGAAGTGACCGATGATGCTGAAGCGACCGAGGAAACTTGCCCCAATTTTGCCAATTTGAGCAAATTATTACGAAATTTTCCCAAATGTTGAGAAAATTAACAAAAATTTTCCGGGGGATATTGGTGCGCAGCCGTAACGGGGCCTTATGAGGGGTAACCTCTTGTTCCCTATAGATACCTGTGATATATTATAGTGGGTTTGGTCCCCACAACTGATAACACATAGGTTCTAACCTACTGCCGCTGGACAGTAAGTTCCATTAGGAATGTTCGTAAAATGTTTCTGCTTTTGGTGTAAAAACGTGAAAGTTACGCAAATTAAAACACCGCATCTGAAAGTTTTGAAAAGTTTCGAAAATTCGCTCCCAAAAGCACGACAAATTTTACCGGGATCGTACTTTGACAAGATACTGGGTGCACCACTGCCCCACATTTCCAAATGGTACTTTAATATTGCAATACTAATTTTATATTTTATTCGTACATGTTTTAGGTGTTTATAGAAATTCCTATGGTGTCCTCTCCTCTCTTTATCATCAGGGGCACGCATAATCCTACTCAAAAGTCGGAGGGGAGCCCGAAACATTTGCTGCTTCTGTTGTTCGCAAGTTGAGGGAAACGTATCTCATGTCTATCACTTACATAAAGTTATGGTGTCCTATCTTCATTTTATGATCAGGGACGCACAGCATGCTGCTCATAAGTGGGAGGGGAGCCCGAAACATTTGCTGCTTCTTTTGTTCGCAAGTTAAGAGAAACGTATCTCATGTCTATCACTTACATAAAGTTATGGTGTCCTATCTTTATTTTATGATCAGGGACGCACAGCATGCTGCTCATAAGTGGGAGGGGGCCCGAAACATTTGCGGCTTCTTTTTTCGCAAATTGAGGGAAGCGTATCTCATGTCTATCACTTACATAAACTTATGGTGTCCTATCCTCATATTATGATCAGGGGCGCACAGCATGCTGCTCAAAGGTGGGAAGGGGCCCGAAACATTTGCGGCTTCTTTTGTTCGCAAGTTGAGGGAAGGAAGCGTATCTCATGTCTATCACTTGCATAAAGTTATGATGTCCTCTCTTCATTTTATGATCAGGGGCGCACAGCATGCTACTCAAAACTGTGAGGGGGCCCGAAAAATTTGCGACTTCTTTTGTTCGAAAATTGAGGGAAGCGTATCTCATGTCTATTACTTACCCAAATTGGTCGAGGTCGATGTAAGTATTAGCTGAACTAACTCTTGCGGGCGTTAATAAAGTGCTATTACAGATACACTAGCCTAAATATTAATCTAAGGTTCAACCAAAATTTATTATATTGTTCCAAGTCTGAGTCTCTGTTGAATTTTATAACTATAAACGCAAACCCAGTCAGGATTATTTGGACACTAACTATGAAGGTTATCTTTACACTTAAAAACAATATTCTCCATCACATGCGTGCGACGAAATTATTATGTCCAAATGACACCGGCCAAATTATCTTTGGCACGCTTTATATATACCTGTGTTAACGAAAAATTTCGTAAGGCGGAGGCTAGTGTTTAAACCAAAATACCGGAATTGACGAATGAATATTAAAGTGAAATAAACATATATGTAGTTGTGCTATATTGTATCGAGGTAGAGGATCTAGTACAGTAAAATAAAATTTAATCTTAAAGGATATATAAGTAGTAATTTTGCATTATACTCGTATCGAAGTTGCAGCTAGGCTAGTATATACAAGAAAATATTTATGGCTGTATGAGATTCTACATACGATTAACCAGATTCAGCTACGTGTAAATAAACCAGCTACTGAGTTACAAATAGAAATTAACGTTTGCTCCAGGCAGGGCTTTCTAAACGGCAAGATGTCCCTAGTTCTGTTTGGTTCCGTTCGAGTTTACAAGCACGAAATATTTGTCAACTCCAACTGCCAGACCAATATGTTGAGTTGACTCCGTCAATTCACGGTTGCTCCATGGACCGCCAGAAAACATTTTCAGGCTACGCCCTTGGTTCCATGGAAAAGCTCCCTTTTTAACATGTTCAACGCAGTAATCCGTTGAATAGAGGATTGTTTAGCAAACTGTCGTATCTGCCAAGACACACTGTTTTATAGCAGCCAGAGCTACAATTTTTGGTATCACCCAATAATTGCAACATAGCATATAGAATTGTAGATAAAATTGGTTATAAATGCCACTAGCACAACAGATGAAGCCGTTTATAGCAGTAAATTTTCTGACGCTGAATTGGTCACTACAGTACAACTGTACACGAAAGGTGTCTGTCACCACTTAGGTATATTAAGTGTCATGTATATATTTATTATCCTACAAACAAATACAAGTTCAGCTGCTGTCCATTTATCGTATTCATAGGTCTGAGACCAGTTTATATCATCGTCTCCTCCTATACATAGACATTCATATGCTAGGTTTTTGTTAGACAAATAATATATTATAGCTGCTCTCTAAGCTTACATAATATATCACGTGAACGTTTCTGTTTTATGTATATATATGTCTTCATAATATGACAGCTTTAGCTAATGGAACAACAATAACACACCGTAAAAGGGTTGGAAAGGCTAAACGCGGCACAAAACTTTTTTCTCTCTGGTGTTCCATTTGTGTTCTAGTTTTGTTTTGGTTTTAGATGTGTCTTTACAATGCATAAGATGAATATTTTCTGATCGTATGCTATTTGTGCCTGCATAAAAGATACGCAGCAGATTATGATTATTGTGAATATGCAATTTCGATGTTCGTTTGGTCCAACCCGGCCAAATTGTCTGAACTCAAATAAAAGTGGATATAGTAAAAATGTGTGTATATTGAACTTTTGATACGTTCTATCCAAAGCAATTTCACTATACGCACACCATGTTATAAAAATACTAAACGACTCGGTCGTAAGTACCGTTAAAAATTTTACTTTAATGATCTTGCAAAAAGATAAAAACCGGAAAAGCTAAAAACAACCGCAGAATCAGAGCTCTCATGTCTAGCCATGTAATAAATTTTCCAATGTATTAACAGAACCACCGCAAAATATAATTCAGAAATGAAGAGAAATTCGTTGAACAGTCAACCTCGTAACCTTCCGCTTTGGTGTAGCCCAAAGTAGTAAAAGTCACAACTAGGGCCAATACGTTTGCGGCAAAATAATATTAGCAGATTATCTTGTTTTACAGTAAAGCTGCAAATTTGCTACAAAAAATATGTATTTTTATCGAATGGGAGAAAGGCCCAACAGTAGCTGGCATATATCTTGTTTGTTGATGTTGAGCATACAAAATTGAGGAGATTATCTTTTCTGCCGCAGTTCTGAGGCCACGAAAGCGTTGTCGGTTTCTGTAAAACTCGACATGATACGCTATGACATGGAAAGCGGTGTAGTGCGATATTGAATATTTATATTCTGCATGGAAATGTTGCGCCCTGTAGCTTAGGCTCTGGCGGATAGATAAGTAAAGCGAATTTTTGTGTGAGACGACAACTAACCTACAAAGCAAGATTGCTGCTTGATTGCATACCGTTCGATGCAATCAAATTTCGTCGATATGCACTTTGTATGAGTAAAAAAGTGCTACTGAAACATGAGATTTATTCGTCGATAGAAATGCGTAAACCTTTTTGTGCTACGTTATACACTATTTCATAAAATGCTAAGAGCGAAACATATATATATATCCTTTATATCAGGCTTAATACAACAAAATTATGTTATATGGCAAGTAAAAGAGACGAACATATTTTTTATTCGAAAACAACTTTCCATATTTAAAATTATTGTGTAAAAGATATTCTGTTGTAACCGTTTTATATGGAAGTGCCTCGAAGTATTGTTGGCACTACCCGCTTACTAGGGGCGTGACGCAAAAATTTTAACTGGGACACCCATTCAGTGTGGGGTTAACTCAACATAGTAATCTGCAGATAGCATGTTGAAAAAATTTTGTTATAGTTGTAAACTAAAAGCAGCGGCGCGGCCCCGTAGGCATGTAACGTAGAAAGCGACTGCTGCCGAAACATAACTAAACTGGCCAATCAGCCCTTAAGGGTTTTCGTTTGTGCTGCAAAAATTGTCATCTGATAACTGATCTGCCTATCCACCTTCCAAGCCACATGAGTCCTTCTGCTTCACTGCTGGATATCCACCATATTTGCGTTGCATATAAATAGCTACTACTGATTTATCTTCGTCATAGTTATCCAAGATACTAACGTGGATAAATTAACTGATGGGGTTATAACAAACTGAATATGTGAATGAACAGCGCCCTCCACGTTTTGGCGGCTGCCTCCGTTTTGGAAGAGCTTGCGACGCCACTTGGGAAAACATTCCGAATTTCTATGATCTTGCATGAAGCATTCCCGTTATTTGCATTGATTCTTGTTATCTTACAAGTATATTATTAACCGCAAAAATTTAATGGTTTTCTATGTTTGGTTCCCTTTAGTATTTGAAACCTTATCTTTAACTTTCTAAAATGCGAGCGAGCTTCCATTTTGAGGATTGACCGGCATGGTGGCGGGATACGAAACTTCTCGGGTCCTCATCGTATACAATGTATGTATCGACATTCGATGCCCAATTAGAAACCACTATGCCGAAGCAAGCAGAGTAGAATGGGTTTTGAAATGTATAAATGATAAACTTGCAAAGCAACCAATTAGTAATGCAAACTAAATGAATTTTTCCTTCCATACCGGGCAAATCTTTTACTGACCTAGCGATGCGAGACTATTGCAAAATATGCATGAAAAGATGGTTACTGTTAAAAGTCATTTTGATTTGGGGTGTCAAATTCGATCGCGTTTGACATTTCTCGATTTAAAACTGGTCGAATTTGATCGGTTTGCTCAGGGTGAACTCGTCTGAAATCGGGAGATCCGGACTGAATTTGAATCGAATTAATTAGCAACAAATATGTCGTTTCAAATTGGCTAAATAGTGAGATGCACAGTATTGTTGCTACTTAACGTTTATCAACAAAATAGTTTTTATTTCCAAAGTTTTTCGTATTCTGGTAACTAAAAATATCGAAAAAATTTTGTAAAAATAAGACATTTTCCGTCCGCTACGTCTGTGTCCATATTCGGTGTATCACAGAAATTGACAATTTTCGAGATGAGAGCGGTAATCAGAAATATCAAAAGCGTTAAATCGGTTTGCTCCATGGCGAACTGGTCTGAAATCGAGAAAGATCCGAACTGAATTTGGACCGAATTAATTAGCGACAAATATGTCGTTTCGAATTGGGCTTATAGTGAGTTGCAAAATATGGTTACTTACTTAACATTTATCAAGAAAATAGTTTTTATTTCCGAAAGTTTTTCGTATTTTGGTAACTAAAAATATCAGAAAAAAAAATTTTTGTAAAAATAGAACATTTCCCGTCCGCTACGTCTGAATGCATTGTCTCCGTATCACAGGAATTGACAATTTTCGAGATGAGAGCCGTAATCAGAAATATCGAAAGCGTTAAATCGGCTTGCTCAAGCGATCTCGTCTGAAATCGGGAGATTTCCGGCACTGAATTTGGACCCTGAATTAATTAGCGACAAATATGTCGTTTCAAATTGGACTTATAGTGAGGCTTTTGTATAATATGATTACTATTTAACATTTTTTTCAATAACATAGTTTTTGTTTTAAAAGTTTTTTTTTTTGTATTTTGGTAAGTCAAAAAATATCAAACAAAAATTTGTAAAAAATTAGGACATTTTCCCGTCCCGCTACGTCTGAATCCATTGTCGCTGTATCACCGAAATTGACAGTTTTGACATTAGAGCGGTAATCGAAAAAGATCCGAAATGAAACTTTGATATATACTTTCTTGAGGCGTGAATACCTCATAATAGAGACGTTTATTACTGCTGCGTTATTTTCCATGTAAGTACTAATAGTATGGTCTGAAATGCCACCCATACAACAGCAGGAAGATAGTTTTTATAAGAATATTTGCTTATTTTCTAGTTTTCAAATCTTCATTATAGGGTAAGAGCTTTTTAATGCCGACTGATTCTTGTCCGCCTTGTTCGAATTTTTGATAGAAAACTAGTTTTTTCTAATTGATTTTGTTTTACAAAACACAAAGTGCCATTAGGGTAATCCGGCAGTTTGTAATTTTGTTTGGTTTATGGTATTATGTCATTTGTTATAAAGAGTAAGATATATATATTATAAAAGATTGATTGTTCAGTCTTTAAAGCCCTGTATTAATATACTCAATAGTAGGGTACATCTTGTCTTCACACTGCGTCAGTTTCGAATCCACTCTGATTCGTGGTTACATTGATTCTGATAAGGTCTGATGCGAAACCAAAAATATGTAGACCTACCCTGTACCCTGCGTGTATCTGTTGTGTATTTTTGATACCGATTCATCTGATTTGGGTCCCACCAATTTGTGCATGTGCTGCCTTTATCAGTTGAAATGTAGACGCTGTAGAAAATATACATGCAAATCATATTCTGAGCAAATCGTACGACAATTCGCACCGTCCACCTCCAGTCAAGAAAAAAATTTATAGCAAAGCTGCAACCTTGTTACAAGTTAAACAAACAGTGTGGGATACAACAGGTCTCGTTAGCGATCAACCGGAATGGAACCAGCGCACGTCGCCTTTTAATTTATGTGGCTAATCTTTTATAGCGAATAAGTTGCATTTATTTTAGTATTTTAATAGGGCCGGCTTCTCCTCCAAGGTTCCCCCCCTCCTCGGCTCCTCTGCTTTTTTTTCTCCGGCGCCGGAATATAATTAGTATAATTAGATTTTTCCAAAAAAATAAATTAGCAGAAAAGTTGGGTTAATGGTGCCCCCCTCTCTACTCACATAAACATTATCCCTAACATTAAGCGGAACGTATTCATTTGGGTAGATAATAGCTTTAGTAAGTTCGGGAGTGTAATAAATTTTCCATAAATATGACGCAGTTTTAAAGTTTAACTGAAAGAATAGCTTTTGATCTCAGTTTATAGTTCAGAATCATTTTTGCACGTATGATACATTTGCCAGAATGAAAAATCAATTTTAGAAACATATATAATGTAATTTACTTACTCTTAGTAAGAATCCGCCCAGAGACTTAGGGTACAACTTGAAAATTTTTTAGTTCAAAAGTACAAGCCAAGGTGCGCTCAAAAATTTTGAAACATTTGTAAATATTCGATTCCAAAGGCATTTGGTGTATGCTTGATAACATATCACAGCACGCCTTTTTAGCCGTCACGCAATTCACCATAACTCACTCACCGTAGTAAGGTTTTCATTGCGTGACGCGCAGCTAAATGCACATATGTGTTATGTTCCTGTCCAAATGCCACATCTGGATCGATAGCTTACGCGGAATTCCGGATGTTTTCGGTACAAATGAAGCGCAGCAAATTTCTTCACCAGCTTCAATCTGTTTTTTTAAACTTCGATCGAGTACTACCCATGACTTGGGCGACGAATATTGAACTTACTTATGAGTTATAAATTACATTATTGGATTTGTTTCTGAAATTTGATTTTTTTATTCAATGATGTTCATCTGCAATAAAGATTAAGACACAAACCTATAAACTAAGAAAAGAAGCTATTCTTTAACTGTATTCTCAAGAGTGCATCATATTTAGCTGAAGAGTATAACACTCCCCAGCTTATACACTGTTAGCCTAAAGGCATAGGTAGGTTCCAGAGTTCCGTCAGCTTAGGTTGTAGATGGTTTTTTTCAGGTGGGGGAAGGGGTCACGAAAAACTTTTCCCATTTTCCCCAACTTTTTCTCGTAATTTTCCGTATTTTCTGCAATTTTATTTACGTATATCATTGTAATTTTGCTCCTAATTCCTAACATTATCTGCGAGCCCAAGAGGCACAGGAGCCGAGGGAGGTGGGTGTGGGACCTTAGAGGACTGACCCTATGAAGTAAACATCATTGCACAAATGCACAATTAAAGTGTTCAGTATGAACAACGCCAGGTGCTATTCGCTTAGAGAATGAAACAATGATCGGCCATGACAGCACCCAACACGGTTGTATCGAAAACAGAATTCTGTTATATCGCACACACTACATTTGCGAAATTTAACAGCTTGCATTTAACAGCTTGCGCTTCAATGAGTAGTGTTTCCCTGCTACATGCGATGCGATCTCGTACGATTTGCTCAGATATGACTTGCATGTATATTGTGTACAGCGTTTACATTTCAACTGATAAAGGCAGCACATGCACAAATTCATCGGATCCCAAATCAGATGAATCGGTATCAAAAATACACAACAGATACACGCAGTACAGGGTAGGTACTACATATTTTCGGTTTCGCATCAGACCGGATCAGATGCAATGTAACCACGAATCAGATCGGATCGAAACTGACGCAGTGTGGACAAGTGTACCCTACTATTTAGTATATTAATACAGCTTTAAAGATTAACAATCAATCTTTATAATATATATATTAATCTTTATAACAAATGACATAATACAATAAACCAAACCAAATTATAAACTGCTGCATTACCTAATGGCACTTTGTGTTTTGTAAAACAAAATCAATTAGAATAATTAGTTTTCTATCGAAAGAATTTGAACAAGGCGGACAATAATCAAGCAGGCATTAGAAAGCTCTTACCTATAATGAAGATTTGAAAACTAGAAAACAAGCAAATATCCTTATAAAACTACTTCCCTGCTGCAGTATTGGTGGCATTTAGACCGCACTGACTAGTACTTACATGAAAATAACGCAGCAGTAATAAATGTCTCTATTATGAGGTATTCACGCCTCAAGAAAGTATATATCAAAGTTTCATTTCAGGATCTTTTCGATTACCGCTCTAATGTCAAAACGGTCAATTTCGGTGATACAGCGACAATGGATTCAGACGTAAGCGGACGGAAAATGTCTTATTTTTTACAAATTTTTGTTGGATATTTTTAGTTACCAAAATACAAAAAAAAAACTTTTAAAACAAAAACTATGTTATTGAAAAATGTTAGAAATAGTAATCATATTATACAAAAGCCTCACTATAAGTCCAATTTTGAAACGACATATTTGTCGAATTAATTAGTCCAAATTCAGTCCGGATCTCCCAATTTCAGACGAGATCGCTTGAGCAAGCCGATTTAACGCTTTCGATATTTCTGATTACAGGCTCTCATCTCGAAAATTGTCAATTCCTGTGATACCGCGACAATGCATTCAGACGTAGCGGACGGGAAATGTTCTATTTTTACAAAATTTTTTCCGATATTTTTTAGTTACCAAAATACGAAAAACTTTCGAAATAAAAAACTATTTTCTTGATAAATGTTAAGTAGTAACCATATTTTGCAACTCACTATAAGCCCAATTTGAAACGACATATTTGTAATTGCAATTCGGTCCGAATTCAGTTCGGATCTCCATAGGACGAGTTCGCCTAAGGAGCAAACCGATTTGACGCTTGATCTTTTCTGATTCACTTCTCATCTGGAAATTGTAAAACTTATGGCCAATCAACACAGACGTAGCGGACGGAAAATGCTTTATTTTTACAAAATTTT
>JASANE010014370.1:0-42463 GCA_030248225.1 Trileptium ribeirensis
GAAACTTTAAAATTTAGACCGTCCGGGAATAGTAGGCCTTTGACAATTTAAGGGATCGGAAAGTAATCGAAACCAGGACTATCAACTTTACCTGGTTCAAGCAAACTATAGCCTAATGGTCGCAAAAGTAAGCTGAAACAAATGGGTTACGGGAGTTTCCGATTACTCGGAAATAACGGACCCTGGGCCTGTTTATCGGCCCGTAACCGTCCAACGGTTCAGATTTACTGGAAATGCCCCGAGCACTTTTTGGTATGGAATTTTCAGGGCTTCTAACGAGCTCGCAAAATCGCAAATCGCTGTAGGAATTCCTGAGATATTCTAGGGACAAACAAGTAAACATTCAATTAACAGCCAATACTTACGCTAGGTTTTGCTGGAGACCATGGTCCCGAGTGGACCTGAGATAGGCTTATATGGAAATATAGTTATGCATATATATGTGTACTGCTTGATCTTCGTGACTCGCTGTGTCTATTTGTCCGCCCCACCGTATCAAAACCTTTCTTTTTATAGCACCCTTTGAAGCCCAAATTTGCCTGACCACCATACTAACAACTGGTTTTTCTGGTAGCCCTCGGATTAGTGATTGAAAGTACGCGTGCTTGCAAGTAGCCTACCCATCTAGACATCTAACGAGACCAGACGGGTCTCGACCCGACCTGCCATCCCGCTGCTATGTAACTTATTTGGCTGTTCCACAAGGTACAACAAAAATTTAACGCAAAATTCCGTCCGTTTGTACCAACTCCGTATTTGACCCTTGACCACAAGTAGGCTCATTCTGCTCGCCTGCTCCTGGCGAGTACAACAATATCCGGCGGGTCTCCGCCCGACCCCTCGCTAGCTCGCTATGACCCGCCAAAGTGCCCCAATTTGGCATACCGACTGAAAGTGGGTACAGTCCAACCGAAAATTTAATCCCAACTCAAAAGTAGGCAAAACGCCCCTCATTGCATTCGCCACATCGAGACATCTTCAACGATGCCCGGCGGGTCTCCGTCAGTCGCCCCGTTAACCCGGGACGGCTGACAACGTGCCCCCCATTACCGACACTCTCTTTATCAGTCGTGATTTTAGTGCTCCCCTAACCGCCGCCTTCACAGCAGGGAAATCACCCCTCGTTTGAATCGCCTTCCCAAGGTGAGTTCAACGATGCCCGGCGGGCGTCGCTCCGCCCAACCGTTAGGGCGGGAAAGCCCGCTGAAACCCTGTATGCTAACACATGTCGGAACCCAAAATTGGGTCCCGACCCGCCACTGCGTCTACCCCCCTCGTGTTTGGTATCGTTCGGCCCCGTTCTTCGTCCTGGGACCGAATTTCGCCCCAGCCCCTCGAAATTCCCTCGGGAGCCCCTGTCCCGACTCCCTTCCCGTGCCCTTTCTTTTCCGTTTTTCCTTCTTCTTTTTCACTCTCTCTAACCGACTTCTTTGGTCGGTTGTCGCTGTCGTCGTGGATGTGTTGTGCGTGTGTATGTGTCGTGGTTGTTGTGGTTGCTGGGTGGTTGTGCTGTTGTTGTTGTTGTTGTTGTTGTTGTTGTTGTGGTTCTGCGTGCTTCTAGTGTGAACTTGAGCGACCTTTCTGTCGCTCGGGTCGCCCGTGTGTCTCATGTGTAGTGTGTGCTCATGAGTATTGTATGTGTATGTATATATGGATATAGATATATATATATAGCATATAGGAATATGACAAAAACCGGACGCGTAGGGACAAGACGTACAAAACGACGCTAAATTCATGAGTTTAACGGACGGACTGGACGCATAGGAATGGGAAAGACGGGGGTAGGTTTAGGGCCCTCCCATGGGCTCCGGGAGTTCCTGAATAGGACCCCGGATAGATCAAGAGGTACTTAGGAATGTGCTGCGCCCCAGAACACGAAATGAGCTCGTTCCTGCCTTCGGTTCCCCCCTCCGGGACGTCTAAAGACGTCCTGTCGGGATATTTGAAATTCAGTTAGGAATGCTAGGAATGTTTGGCTTTATCTTTTAAGCCAACATATAAACGTGCAATGTTTGCACGTTTACCGACGGACTTCGTAGAAAATTTGGCCCCAGATGGACTCTCATTAAGCTTAAATTAGGTGATGAATGAGGCAGCTAACTCGCTGAATAGCTGGAATTTGACCTCAAATCGGCGAGTTAGCTGGGGGAAATTTGATGAATGAGGACAAGAACACAAAAAGATAGATTCCAGCTTACTTCAAGCATGCTAATGCACCAAACTTGGTTTTGAAATTTAAAATTTGACGGGTGATTTAACCGTTTTCGTGGGACATTTGGGGGATAACGACCAATCTAAGTTAGGTAAGAGGTTTAAAAGATCTGAGTAATGGATTTTATATAAGTTTCTGACAAGAATTTGGGAATACAGATGGGGTAAGATCTGAGATTTTGGGAGAAAACTCACAGATGGTCGACCTCCGAGTATTCGGAGGGTTCAAATTTGATGTCGGCGATTTCGATTGAAGCCGACTCTCTCTAAAGGGGACCCAGGGTTTACGATAGCTGTCAAAATCAAAATCTTGGGAATTTTCCGATTGGGCGCCCGGGTTTGAACTCGAAAAAGTGGGCGTTGAAAGAGCTTCTCCAATTGGATAGCGACAAAATCGCTATCTTCCAATACAGCTGAAAATTTTGAGGCGACGACTACCGCGTCGTCTCTGGGAATCAGTTCGACTTCGGCAGCGCGGAGTTCGGTCGACTTTACTGACCGGCTCCGACGCTTGACTTTGTTATGTGGTTTCACGGCTTTTGTTACTCTTTCGTGTTTATCTTTTTCGACTTGCGTTTGGAATGGGATTCGACCGACGGAGGACCCGCGTAGACATCTTTCGTCTCGCGGAAGGGGACTAGCTATCGCTGTCCCGGATCAAAGGTTGTAAGTCAGGAAGAGAATCGAGTGACTGGGGGTTTATTTTCCCCAGAGCAAAATGTAACAGATCGTCGGAGTTTGGCTAGTTGTCGCACGATTTTACCCTCGATTGAGGACGTCTTATTTTTCCACGTCAACTGAGCACACTTTTACCTTTTTTGACCAACCTCCTCGAGTCTAGTTCTGTTTAGGCATCGCGAGCGAATGCACGGAGGGTGTTAGGTTGTGAACACAAAAGTCGAAGTAGTTCTGATTCCCCGTGGTCGTAGGTAAGGCCAACCAAAATGGACGCTTCTCGTCCATCTTTTACATGATGCATTGCTTTCGAGTTAGGGTAGTAGAATTTTTCCTGAGCCGACCACGGTAAAATTTCCCCGACTAGTTATAGGGACAGGCTTACTTGTTCATGCTTCTGGTTTACAAACTTATAGCTTAGTGGACCGTTCGATGCTCATGCCGCTGCTTGAGCTCGGACTGACGTTGCAGTTAGGGACGGAGGACTAGCCTCTGTCGGGCTTTAGGAAGCCCCAAAATTTCAATTGTCAGCCGAGTTAAGAAAATTTGGGGAAGGTAAAAGACTAAACAAATTCTAAGCAATTCAGCTTGAGCATAAGGTCTTTGCACTCCGCACCACCCCCAACAACACCAAAAACCCAGTTTTAAACAACCAGCAACCACAACCCACCACACCACACCCCAAAAAAAAAAAACACCACAAAACCACACCACAAACAAAAAAAAACAAAAAAAAAAAACCACCCCACCCAAACAAAAACCCAAACCACTCGACCATCGAGGTCTGAGTGAATTTAATAAAATTTTGGTGATAACTCGACTGCACAATTTCGATAGTGCAGTCGAGTCACTGTACAACGATAACGTGTACAGTACTATAAGGCAATAGGATAAGTTAGGGAGAGTGAACACAAAAGACGAGAGCAACAGCAAAGGAAACAAATAAACAAAGCAAGAAAAGAGGGAAGAGAAAGAAACCAACCAAAGAAACAACAACCAAAAGAAGGACGCGGACGCTTCCACAGCAGGATCCCCACGCCCTCTTGCCCGGCCAAGTCGTAGCAACAAATCGGCAGGCCCGGCCGCCCCATCTAGGATCCCATCGAGATAGCCAAGACTGGGAAATCATTTCCAGAGCGCCCCGTACCTCAAACTTTGATACTAAACGCAGCCTAGAGTGCCAACTTCACTGAGACTATAGAGTAGGCCCGACACCCAACTCTAAAACGGTTGGAACAGCGACCTTGGTCGCCTCGGACATTGCCCAAAACGACGACGGCTTTCGCATACGTCTGTTCTGGTAGTTGAAAAGTTGCTATAAGGACAAATCTCATGAGCGACCAGAACTGTGTCCTATGCGAGTATAGCGTAGCTCACTAAATACTCCCCCACCGACCTCAACCACATTATCCCCGGTCTGCTGAGCGCGACGTGTTAGGACAAGAGGCAAAATTTCGATCCTCGTTTTGGACTGCCGAAGACATCGGGTTGAAGTTATTATCGATTAGTGCACAACCTGGCCTAAGGACAAAGCACTATGAGACTGGGTCGTTCTGTAATGGGATTGGCTGAACTCCGATGGCACGCTGGACAAGGTTTTTATCAGTGGACGCCCGCATGGGCACCTCGCTCATGGCGCGACGATTATCAGCGCCCGATTATTTGTTCTATAAGTAATTGTCGATTGCTACAGCATTTTAACTTGTACACTAGACGGTCTTACTAATGTAAGTATGCCTAATTTTCGTCGTAGGTTCATGCCTTTCCGCGTACCCCGATTCCTGCTCCCCTTCGATTAAAGTTATAGGGTAAAAGAGGTGAGCTACCATTTTTCCCACACGGTTCTCCAAGAGTGTGGAAGGCCCCGCGTCATCCAGAGCGAGTTTCGAAGCATGCCAGAACACATAACCCGAGCTATAGCGGGCCCAGTTGGACGTTTCGGGTATAGATTTTGGTCCGGTATTTTCCGGGAACTCACTCGCTCGCACCGCCTCGCGCCCCGACTAGACGCGGACAAGGAAATGAACGTGCACGACAGTCTCCACGTTTCCGCTCATATGATGCTTCAACCTCTTGTGTCTGATTTGTACTGTACATATCTTAAAATAAAGTGTTGAAAATCATCCCTAGTGTCCATTGTTGTTTGTACTCAGGCGTAATAAGTTCGTCCAAAAGGAAGGGCCGACCCTTCGTGCCACGGCTTGCGGACGAAAATACCCCAAGGCCTGACACGGGCGGTCCGCCGCTAATATTGACCTAGTTGTGTAATGATCTTGCAGCGAGAATGGTCCTCAAGATTAATTGTCCAACTCACTCGTTTAATGGTTACACTCGCACCGGAGACAAAAGTTATTAGGAAAACTTTAGCACTCGACACTAACTCAGTCAAGTTACCACATTCCTAAATAGATAGTCCGACGTTAAACTCTCAGGGCATGTCGGAACCCTGTGGGGGCCATAAGGCTACAACGGATAAAGTGTTCTGCTGAGGATAAACTAAGTGAAACTCAACATTTACCCTGTAAAACCAAACTTATCACGCATTTCACTTTAAATTACGCTAGATAAAACAACTTCCATTAGACTAGGACAGGGAATATTGGTTTGACATTATGACCTGTGAGCAGGTTTCGGTGTCAACCTCCCTGGGGACCTCAGCAATCATACCCAGATACTAGACACGTGCGCAACCAATCGGGCGGGGTCCGAACACACACCGTGAAGCGCGCCTGCGGCCTGCTAAGCTCCGTAACTTCTTGGGTCTGACCAAGAGAAGTGACTAAATCGTAAAACTTAGGGTCCACCCTTGAGGTTATGATAGCCGGGGTCGTATGGGCATGGTGTTAGGAAGTTGCGCCATGCAGCTGCGTCACCGTTATTACATATGTTGTAATAAAACGATTATTGCACAATGTTTGCTACCACTATATTATTGCTACAATAACATCTTGCTGGTTTTTGCCGCAGTAATAAATCGATGGTTCCCATACTGTGTAATAGAAGCCAATGATATTGCAATAGCAACATTTCCAGGTTGTGGAATTAGTTATAGAAGAAAGTAGAGAAATAGGTAAGAGAAATAGAAGCCATTGTTATTGTAGTGGCAATATTTTAGCTAGTCCTACTGATGGCGCTATGTTTATAATGTCATAATACCATGGTAATGGCGTTTTTCGTAAAATAAGGTCGCTGTAATAACTTACGGTGTGCAGTTTCTGCGCATCCTTCTCCGTGAACCATGTGTTACTGCACTATCATACCTGTTATCATTCTCGTCCAGAATTTCAGCAAAAACATCAACTATTGACACTTGCGCGGGGTGGCCACTGTCAGTTGCACTAGCGGTAAAATTGATCCACTGAGTTGTCTCGTAGTCAATATTATTGCTTACCAATATTTGACCTAAAGCACCAGATTTATAAATGTATTCTATATCACCGACTTGACAAAAGCTATTAATATGGTTGCTGCAACGTCAAAATTTTGCAGTGGATAGAAATTACGCTAACTTAATAAGCTGTGTAGAGTTAGAATATAAGCATGTTCTTATCAGCTCAGCTTGCTTTGATCCATAAGGATCGAATCATCACCTCCATCAGAGCTCAATGACTTGCATTTACTATAAGCTATAAATCATCCAACTCGTCTTCAAATTTCTGGTGCCAATCTTTTCCGGACGAAATGTAATAGGCTTCAACAACTAAATTTGAATGAATTTGGATCTAAAACGTTGTTGCTCAATCGCTATTCCGCATACACGCCTGCGTAAGTACAGAAGTATTGGCCCATGTCAACTTTAGGGGCCGGACGTTATAACGTAAGAAAAAAGAACAGCTTAGAGCGGTGGTTCGGGTGCGGTGGCCCCCCGACTTAGTCTTAGGCTCAGTACATGGCACATATAGAAACCTTAGCTTAAGCTAAGACTGAGGCTTAGGCATGGTATCTCGAGAACGGCATAGCATGCATTATACTTCAGCCCCTAAAGTTGACATGGGCCGAAGTTACAGAAGTATTAATACCTGTTATCGGATTGACATTGACTAAACCACGGACAGCGCTCTCGATTCGATGGATTCCGTAGAAAATAGAGCGATTTTGATCGACATCCGTTGCAAATAGTGTTCCGATTAAAGTTTGCAGCTTCGAATTTTCATACACACTTCCGGAATAGAATGGCTTCGAGAACTTTGGTGAATTGTCGTTTACGTCCAAGATTTTTAGGTGTACTGTTGCTTAAATAAAATAACAAGTAGATTATTGAAATAAGACATAGTGGTAGCATGGCAATCAGCATATTTATACGTTACTTCTATTATCATTCCACGAGCTATAGCATGTTAGCGTTTTCATGCTCAACTTTACCAATTGGAAGTAGTACATATTGCAACGTAATGTGCAAAGTAAGCATGTCGCGTTGTGTGTGTTTGCAGACGCTTTGTTATTTGCTCACTTTACGAGGTTCCTTAAGAAACTGAGAAACAGCTCCCGGAGAGGCCAGTAGTTTGCGTAGGCCAATGCAATCAGGAGTCTATCTGTGGCATCAGCTGGAGTTTGTCAAACATTGCAAGATAGATAGACTAGCTCGGATGTTAATGGGCTAAGAAAGGATTCCATCGTTCAAAAATGATATATACTGTGCGGCTATGATACAACTCTTACAGTCTGATAGTTAGCACAGTTTAAATCAGTAACAAAGTTTAAATTTAAACCTCCCATTCACCGATAACTTGAATAGGATTGTGTCATATTGTCGTAATTTCGTGATGTCATGCGGTAATCTTGTTTTATATATCCATCGCAGTCAAAAATAGTTTACCTACTCATCTACGAACAGCTACAGACAACTACCGTTCCGCTTCAGTACGCAGTAAATTCAGGAAAACACAGAACAATTGTGTTAACCTAACTAACACCTTTGGAGAAAAAATGTGAAAAAAAGTATTTTGCTGGAATATAGACCCTAATTAATTTGTTTCTCTTCCTAAATTTTGGCTATGCGTAAATGGAAATCACGACGGCGATGGACCATTCGAATTTCCATATGTTTTGGAACCATGTATCTATATCTGAATGGCTGCTTTAAAAGGCAGCAACGCGTTATGGTACGATTGTTTTGTTTTTTTACTTAATTTTCAAATGTTCAAATATTTAATTAAAGTCTTATCTTTGCCATAATTATGAATTTGCCTACCGAGACGCTCCAGTATCTAATCTATACTGTGGACAAAAAATGGAGTTTCATGCGTACATGCTGAACCATAACAAGCATCAACACTAAGCCGTGTCCGCGAGTATTATGACATAAATTTTTATTCTTTATTCTATAAGAATATGAAAAATAACTCTTATGTAATATCCGGCCAATATGCCAGCTCCGTATACAAATATTCTTTATATACTGCTCATAAATGTACGGAATGGCGATGTTCTACAGGACAAGAGTTTTTCAGTACCAGTCACAATGGACGACTGCCCCTTTCTTATTATACCCTATACCATATCCATATAAACATGTCAGATACGAGCGAGCCATTTAGATGGAAGCATCTTGATTCCAGGCCAGAAATTGTTTTCCTATTTTTCATTTTCTCTTCATATTTTCGTGGGTGCATGTTGACGCGCTTAAAATTTTAAGCCTAGCTATGGGGTCTTGGTATAATTATAGCGTACTTTTGAAAGCTTTGCCCAAAAATGTTGTGATGACCAAAAAAGCAAAATGGCGCACGAGATAATCAGTTATTGTGAGGCAGTAGCCCTAGCGCTGAATATAATGGCCACTTTCGAAATATTAAGAATGTTATACTATAAATGGACTACATTATAGACACCCGGATTATGGCATCAAGTACAGTTTTACTTTCTTCTAAGAACGCTGCCACCAACAAAATAATTATAATCATACATGCTCGAGGTTCGAAGTCCTACGAGGCATAGCGGGGGCATGAGAGAGAGAGGGTGGGGGCACGGGAGGTCGTCCCCAAGGAGGAACCAACCGGTGGCAAGGAGGGAAAGTCACACGAAGGGGATAAATTTTCGAAATTTTTTGAGATTCTGAAATTGTCTTACATTTTGCGTATAATTCCCCAAGTATTGCCAAGTTTACATCGCTAATTCGGCCAAATTTTTGCTCATTTTTCCCCAATTTTTGCCAAAATGTTGTCTTTGACGTGGGCGTAGGAGGGGACGCTCAGGGGTGATCAGGCTACCTCCCATGGAAGGCGAGGAATCAGCGAAGTCCCGAGGGAGGTCCGAGCTTCAGGGGATAATTCATGAGCATTTAAGATTATAATTACACTATACTTAAGATGACATTATGGGACTTAACCTATTAAAACAATAAAGCTCGCTTACTTATGGCCGCCTGTTCCATCGATCCATTATGCTTAACGCTTGAGATATTTGCAGCAGCCAAGTCCTCCACTTGAATTTCAACAGCGATTGACGCCATCCGTTCTCTGTCGATCGGACCTGTTACTGTTAGAAGTCCTGTGTCATGATCGATCGAAATCATTTTCGTATAGTCATATCTATTATAAAATTTATTCGCTATTAAATGCGTACTGTAGGTACTCATAAACGTTAGTTTCAAAATTTCTAACCTTCCTTTTTACGTACGAGTTCAATAAGGTCATAACTATGCTTTAGTTAATTTTTTAATGTCATAATGACAATTTGAAAACCTTGCTGAACACACGATGTGCCGTTTAAATAAAATTTATTCCTTCGATATACATGGGGTTTGCGAGTCTGAATCCGCTAAAATCGGGTAGTTCGTGTAAAGTTAGGTCCTGTTTAGTCTCAGTTTGTTTCTGCTGTTAAGTACTGTTTGAATAATCAGCTTTGGAGCCTAAATAGGCTATTTACCTGGAGGATTTTACGCAGTGGTCCAGCTGAACACCTACGAAGACCTTAAGTGAAAGTCAACTGCATCATCGTCTAAACGTCTAAATCTTTTAAGCTTTGCTAAATTACCAATGCTCTCTGAGGCTGTGAATTTCAGTTAATATAATACAATACCTGTAAGATAAGGAAGTCTAAAGTCCGCCGGCCTAATGGTGCTTACGGGACCTGGTTCATTTTCTCAAAAGTCAAAATTTTGAGAAATTCGTAAGATTCCACTGGTAATTTTCATAAAAGCAGCAAAAACAGCTTGATGATAACGAAATATATGTATATGAAAAATATATGATAACTAAACGGTAGTAAATTTGCTCATACAATTGCTGTATTGTAATAATTAAATTAGGCATATTTTGAACATTACTATTTTCTAAAATATTTCTTCTAGGGGTGAGGGGAGAAGTGTTGGGGAATTGGGGAAAGGAGTAATGCGGTTTAGGCCGACGGAGGACTAACAAATCCTTCCGGGGTAACCCCGCTATGAACACCCGTACAGTTATGTAAGAAACTTTCTCAACCCTCTTTGGCTTAGGTAGTGGACCCCAGTAGTCGGTTTATAAAACATTCAATGGCAAAATCACAATATGTCATGCACAGCTTACCAGTTTAAATTCGCATCATAATTATAATATGTCATTCAAAATTCTGCCCCTCCCACTTTTTACTGATGAACATGATAAACTTAATGGACAGGTATAGCATACAATGAATTTCAATTTCCGGCCCCTTCCGTTTTTTCCGGCGCCGAGTAGCTTGGGACACCCTTGATTTTACCTAAAAGCTGGCAATATATATAGCCAGACCAAGGCGGAAAACAATGTCATAGCATGGCGACTAGGCCCAACAATTAAATATGCACAAACGACTAACAATTTTTTGTCAACAGGAATGCCACGCTCAGTCATCGCACTGCTAAATCCGATAATTGAATAGTGAAGCTGAGAATTTTGATCGAAATCTTTTGCTTGTATACGTATAATTGTAGTTCCGATTGGAGCATTCTCGTGAACTGTCGTTTCGTAATAATTGCGGTCAAACATCGGAACCATATCGTTCACATCGACAACTGCAACGCTAAGCGTCGTTGATCCGATACGTTGCGGTGTGCCTTGGTCTAATGCTAATATTCGAAGCACGAGCGTTCCGTTTGTTGCAGGATCGTAATCTGAAATATAATAGCTAAAACATTATTGCAATTGGAATCGGTTTTTCATACTGAAAAGCGTACAACCAGTTCAATAACAAGATAAATGAAACGTATGCAAGTGAAACAACCCGCCAGAGAGTATGCTTTACCTGCCGGGACTCGTACATCCGGGCCTCTAGCCTGAAACACTAGCTAATTACTATTAGACTGGGTATTTCCTGTCTTTCCCTATATTTAAATCCGTCAATTTTGGAGATACAGCGATAATATTGGTACCAGTCGACCCAGATCGAGCAGCTGAATCAAAAATGACCATTTTTGCACTTTTGTATTTACCTGGTGCCTAATGGTTCATCCTGATTGGTACCTAAAATTTTAGGAAAAAATGTTTCGCGATAAATCTATCATTTTGCACCTTTGGAGCCGCAATAATGCACCGAACCAAGTGATGATAAAATTACTGAATCAGGTCATGGATTACGGAATTATTGTTATTTATGTTAAATCTTAAACCTAAGCCTACGCCTTAACATAAGAAAAGTCGTTAACCAATAATCCGAACCATTCCACTCAGCTCGTCAAGGCGGTTCCAATGATGTATTATATTATCATTTATCAAGAAAAAATTTTTTTCTGGAAACGGGGGATCCAAAAATACAAAAAATGTACGTCATATCGTTCATCACGCTATGCTGTCTGCGGAGAAATGATTACGGAGGTCTCGTGAGCGTGTATATTATGCAGTTCTCGTGAGCGAATTTCTGAACAAATTATATGCTGTTTTTCGCGATTGCCTCGTTTGATATGCAAATGAGGTGAGCTACTTCGCGTATATAAGCCGGTGCTTATGTTCTCGAGTTTATTGCACATTCGCTCTTCTGTTTTAGTAGCCGTTCTCTGCGCCCGCCCTCCCACCCTTTTTTACGCCTGCAATTTTTGTTTTTGTAACCTCGCTGCTTCAGATGTTACCGCGAATTTATTCCGGGCGCATTCGGACTGCGTTAATCTACCTCAAGACGACCGCGAAGGACTAGCGAATTTCATAGTCTCCAGCCGGAGTTCAAATACTGTCAATGGCTATGCCGGTATGTTGATTCGATTTAAGGAATGGTGCTCTGAACGTAAGTTTCAGCTCTTCCCGTATTCACATTCAGTAGTTACCCTGTATTTGAAGTTTTTGGCTGAATCAGGGGTTTCGACGTCATATATCACGGGATTTTGGAGCGCCTTATGCTGGATACATACAATTTACGCGATAGATTCACCGAGGCTCCATTCTTTATGCGTACTGGCGTTGGATGCCGCCAAACGAATAACAGCGGCTAACAGGCCCGTTATTTCTACAAGTCCTTTGCCCTTTGACACTTTTACCGTTGTGCTTAATTCCTGTTATGCGAAGAATACCTTCGAGTCCGTCAGAGAAGGCTTATTCTTCTGTTTCTGTTTTCATGGGTATATGAGAGCTTCTGAGGTGATGAATTTGCGTGTGCGAGACGTCGAATTGGCGCCTGAATTAGGCTCTAAAATTTTGAAAGTCTCTGTTAGTCATTCAAAAACGGACCAATTCTATTCAGGCCAGACAGTGTATATTCAATCAGTTTCAGCCTTCATTTTCACGTTTAGTTTCTATACTCGTTACCTTGGATTACTGAATCTTTCTGGGGGCTGCGATCAGTCAAACAGTTTGTTTATTGTTCGTCAGACACGCCGTAACGTTCCGTACGATTCCATGCGTCTAGTTTTTCAAAGACAATTACAGAATTGAAAATTTCAGGTCCATTTTCCCTTCATTCCTTGCGTGAAGGAGGTGCAACGGAAGCAAAAAAGCGGGGAACAGCTGAAGATTTTATAAAGCGACAAGGGCGTTGGAGGTCAGACGCGTCTAAAGATACCTATGCTCAGCTACATTTAGCTACGCTGTTGAAAGCGTTAGTTCCTGTTCCTGAAGAGTCGGCGTAGCAAACAAAAACAAAAACAAAAAACCAATTTGTCCGTTTGTTTGTTTGTTTATTGGGAAAATGAAAATGAGCCAAAAACGAGGTTATTTCAGAGCCACCGGTGGAGAAATAATGAATGATTATGATGAGTTTTAACTTACAAAATTAAATAGTATACGAATTATAATGCTGTAAAGATATATATTTTAAATACATAGCTAGTATTCTTGATGTTTGGAGACTCATTATAGTAAGGCATTTTCATCAATATAGTGAATGTTTGTTATACTACGCATGCATAGCTCATGCCGTTCTGTATTTCACTTTATTACCTGTGTTTAGGTAATAGGGTTTATTGGGTTTAGGTTAACCTGTATCAGCTCGATTTATAAAATAGTGTGTATAGAAGATATCAAATTGCTAGTCACTCAAATTACTATTTTTTCCACTTTAGAAGCGGGCAAAATGATAGTCAATAGACATTATCCCATAAAGTCATGGCGCCCGCGGTAACAGATTCCGAATACATATGTTTAAAAAAATTTATATAAAAATAATGTTTTCGGTGGGAGCATTAGTGCATCGAAGCTTTCAAAATTAATAACTTTAAGATGCAGCCATGTAATCTGTTGCCAATAATCATTAATGTATTACGTATTCATCAAAATGATAGCATTCGGGTACTGAATCGTCGATTGTTATCCGGCAAATTTTTGATTGTCCTGACTGATATCTTGACTTTTTCAATCTAAATTAATTTATCATCCCAGTGCACGTTACATCCGTGGCTTTGGTCAACCTTAGCCATTACGATTTTCCTGTGGTTTAAGCAACACGTCCTACAATACCCCTAAAGACGTCTACACCGGTTTTTGAAGGTATCACAATTTTACCTCAGTGTGTTAGTAAATTGTAACTCACTTTAGCTACAAGGTTTAATTATGTACTTTATTGAGTGAAGTTATTATAAAAATAGATATTATTGATGCAATGGAAGTTAACGCTATCTATATTAGAAGGTCATGAACTCTTATCTATTTTATGATATCAAAACCATTATTTTATAGCTACCACCGTATCAATTGTTTCGCTAAGTTTTTTTGTCAGCGGTTTGTTCGTGGGAAGCAATAATATTCAAATACTTTGATTTCAAAATTTCTCCCCACAGGTAACTATATCTCTTATTATTCAATAATAATTTTTTAAAATAATATAGCAAATTATTCTGAGTAGAATATTTAGACTTTAGTAGCAGATTATTAACAATGATATCAAATATATTAGAATAAAATCCCTTACGCATCATATATGTTATTCGACCCTATTCACAAATTTCGAAGTCATTTTATATGTGTTAAACTTTCCTATTAACTCAAAAACTTTAGCTATCAAGTTTTCTCTGTTCGCATGACTTTGGCTAATATATGGTTATAAATTCGATGTTTCGGAATTGTCAATTTCATTTTGCTGTAAATAACGAATACAGTCGATTTAGTACTAGCTCATAGGGAGGGGAGACGACTAGGGGGATTATCGTATCCTCCTGAGGCTCAAGCCCCCTTGGGGGTTGGGGCGGAATCTCAGGCCGACGGAGGGGGATCGGACTACCTACCGGCAACAATTGGTAAAGTCGAGAAAAACATATATACGCAAAAACTGGGGTTATTGAGCAAAAAAACAGGGAAATTGGGAAAATAGGCAATAATTTGGAAAAAATTTAAATCCCACAAAATTTCTAAAATTTAGCGCAGCCATTACCACCTTCGCCCCCCCCACGGGGTGCAGAGCGCAACAGCATGCGCTGTCTCCTGTAACCTCGGACCTTGTGGATATACTGCATATGTTATTTAGAAAAAATTTTCTGTTATCTACAACAAAATTTTCCATTAAGTAACATTGCTATTTTTGGAAACGGGGCTAACTGTGTTACCACATGATACCGGCCGTCCCAAAGTTGTACCCTTAAAAGATGTGAGTACCGTGACATACATGTATTGGTTTCCGGATTCATGACTTTAGATCATACATGAGCGAGCTACGAAGTCCCATGGAGATAGCGGTTTCGACAGACGAAGCGCAAAGCTCGTCGCCAGGTGGGCATAACGGGTACGTCGGAGGGGGGTCGTCGCCGGGGGATAGCGGGTACGAGGGGAGAGGTCGTCACGGGTACGAGGGAAGGTGTCGTCAGGGGAATCAGACTGCGTCCCAGGGAGGATCAGCGACGCCCTGAGAGGGGAAGTCCGAGCCCCAGGGGATAATCCCCACCTGTTCCCTTATGAGCATGTATGCTTTAGATCAATTAGATCCACTTTTTAACGCAAATACTACTTTAAAATATCGCTGGACATACTAATCTGAGCTCCATTTCTCACTCGAACTATGCCACTTTGTGAATCAATTATAAATTTGTCGCTTAGCATCGAGTTGTCAATCCGATAAACAACTGCCGAATTGTACATTGACCGATCTTGATCTGTTGCGTGAACTTTCACAACAAACGATCCTTCAGGGGCGCCAGTTCGGACTTTTGCGAAATATTTGACGCGATCAAATCTTGGTATATTATCGTTAGTGTCCTGAAATTATACACTTTATTCACATAATTTCGAGAGGCCCAGTGTTGAAGCAACACTTTACAGCAGACACATACCCTCTCCAGCGATATTATAAGGTGAGCTCACGCGTTCATGTTTTTTTGTCTCAAAATTTTTTACTACATATTATAATATTAAGGTTCAATTGTTATGGCGCGCATCAGTTCGACAACGAGAGAATTGTATGCTGACGTATTGTTTCGATAATTTCTGTTTAATGCTATAGTTTTACTGATAAGAAAGATTATCACCGCTGAAACTTTAAAAGAGATGATACAATTGTACGAGATTATATTCAGGGTACAAATTTTCACTACCAACTCAATTTTTAAAATTTGATTTTTTTCTAATTTGGTTTCTTTTTTACATCACTTAAATATACGTAAACACGGTTGAAACAAACACCACATGCACTTCTAAATCTACCGCAGTTTCAATTTTGTTACTACAAATGAGAAATTTGATAATCTCATTATGTATCCCATCATTTATCGGCTGAACTTCTCTGCAACACGCTTGAAATTTTTTCGAACAAGTAGCAAAAAGCTTGCTTTGGAACTATTTTTATAAACTATGTTCAACTAGTACAGAGGAAGTAGTGAAAGGATTTTATAACAATGTTTAAGGCAAAATAGGAACACCATGTCTAGCTCCAGGCCAGTAGTTCGCAGACAGCCTTACAAAGCCTCTGTAAACAACAGAAGTCCAGCGGTCCCAGCTTACCATCTAGTATCTAGTTATATCATACACATTATTTAAGCTAAGAAATACGTTTTATAAATAATTTCACAATTAAGAAATATATAAATGGAAAGCAGTAATATCATTATATTTCCTTCATAATAGGCTTTTCCATAAAAGAGAAATCCTTTCAGCTCCAATTTGGATTGTGACATATACTTATATGTGTTTTAGTTATTAATCGTAACCCAAAAAGAAATATAAAATCAAACTCTAAATTTTCACTTCTCGGGAAAAATACTGCTCAGTAACCAATCAAAAAAACAACTAAGCACTGTAGCCGGGTGGTACAAAGTCAGCATTTTGTTTATGTTTTTAATAGTTTAATTCCTTTGGCCCCACAACCACAAATAGGCCCTGATTGGGCTGAGGGGGAAAATCAGAGAAGGGGTCCACTATCTTTTCAGTATAGCCCCCATAGTCTCTGGACCCCCAGTCATCTCTTATCCCCAAAAAGATCTTCGTCGCCCATTCTCTACTTCGAGATCAGGGTCGCCCCTTTTCAGGTATAACCTCCTGATCATGCTAAATTATTGTTCTTTTTATTTGGATTTTTTGGGGTATAGAGGCTTTTTTGGCAAATGTTTTTCCTAAAGCTCCGCTTAATATTGTCACCTGCCTAAGGACCAGTTTTCCTGCTCTTTCCAATGGAAAAGGTTTCAGTCCTCTAGCTCTTCAAGGGGGTTCAGGACAGGGGCCCAATTTCAGAGGTCGGATTTTTTTAGAAATATGGATTTTGGTTTTTTCTTTTTGGACATAACTTTGGATTGGATTGACCGATTGGGCTCAAATTTGGATATGATATAGAAAGTGCAACGGGGTATACGTTGATACATGGGGAGTGACGATTACTGTCCGTTTCAAGACGATATGGCTCCCGATATTGGGAATGCAAGCAAAAAATGGATATTTTGATGTTTGGAAATTAGGTTTAGACTGGGCTCAGTTTTAGGGTAAGCTTGAAGCTTAGGTTACGGTATCCGGAAATACTGCACCGGCAAACGCAGGCGAGGAAGCACCAGTACTGTGCACCCAAAATCGTGGCAGTTAGCCAGCGCAGCGCCTACGTATAAGCTTCAGCCAAAGGCTGACGGGTAGCCCAAGAGGCAGCGGCAAGGGGCCCCGGGGCAAGCGGCCTTAGGCTTAGGCTTAGTCTAAGGCTTGACTAGGCCTTAGTCTAAGGCTTAGGCTTAGGCTTAGTCTAAGGCTTAGGCTTTTAGTCTTAGGCTTAGGCTTAGGCTTAATTTTAGGCTTAGGCTTAGGCTTAGTCTAAGGCTTAGGCTTAGGCTTAGTCTAAGGCTTAGGCTTAGGCTTAGTCTAACGCTTAGGCTTAGGCTTAGTCTTAGGCTTAGGCTTAGGCTTAGTCTAAGGCTTAGGCTTAGTCAAAGGCTTAGGCTTAGGCAGGAAGCACACAGTAAGGCTTAGGCTTATTTTGTTAGGCTTAACTCTACAGACATTGGAACTAACCTCTAGACGCGATACATGTTTCCGATTTGGGCAATGGGTGCACGGACAATATTTTTAGCGAATTGTCGTCGCCATTGAAATTCAATAAGGGTTCGCTGGAATAGGCTATAAGGAACACCTTGGCGTCGCCGAATGAAGGTTTTCAAATTTCCTCAGAGACCATCAATGTTTTGCGTATGGGCGTCGGGATTGTGGGGATTAAGGAATTGGCGGTTATGGTGGTTGACCGTGGCGTGAGTATATTGCTGGGGGCTAGGTAGGCGGCGCAGTCCTTGGATATAGGTCTGGAAGCTGTCGGTGATGATGCGGGTTCCCGGTCGGATATGTTGAAATATTAGAGGCATGATTGTGTTGATGGTGCGATTGGGGACGTGGAAAAGTAGACGCTTGCCCGTTTGTCGTTCAATCATGCCCACCACCCAACCATGCTGACGACGTGGCATGCCGCGGTTGTATTGTTGTCGAAAAAACTTCAACTCGTCAACTTCTACGTCGATACCCTGGCCACCCAACATGCTGTTTGGCCAATGATCACGGTCGTAAGCCACAGCGACATCCTTACAGTAGTTGTACCAGTTCGTAACGGTATCTGTGGCGACCCCTGTTTGCAAGCGAATGAAGTTTGACAGCAAGTTGTTGATGTAGCCGAAAATGATCACGAGTGTCGTTTCCAATGTGATTCGGTGACCGGCAAAAAATGAGCCGCTTCGAATAGATAATTTGGCTCGGCAATTTTTACAGCGTCATTCGTACTTGTCAAGGCAGCGAGGCCATTACGCGCAGCCAAATACATAGCGTCGCCACATGTGCATTGTTGGTTTTTAGCGATAAGTCTCCATTGGGCAAGCAAAACAATAGTATCTTCATATGTACTTGTTCTACGCACCATTTGGTTATAGTTCATGCGCAAACTGTTAATATCGGGTTCAGGAAGTATAGTATTAAGGGGCGAAATGTTAAATCTAGTATTTTGAGGTCTGCTACGTGCTGCCATAGCTTAATATTATGCTGTAAAAGATAAAAAAATGGAAAATAAATCATCGATCGATCAATCGAGCGTTCCCAAAGGATTACTTCGGAAGTGGTTAATTGTTCTTGCAGATAAGTTCAGAAGGACGCCAGATATATCGATATGAATTGTACCATTGAGTTTATCCTGTAATGCTGGAATGATCTAGGCGTCATGTCTATTTTGCAAAAAATTTTCAAAATTTTCAGGTGACATTTCGAAGGTGGGACCATTGGGTAAAAACAGAAGAAAATGAAAAAAAATTCGGAAAATGGTCGTATGCGGTATTTTTGAACTCTTCTCGTAAAGCTGAGTCGATTGGTACCAATTTCAACGGCGTGCGACCATTTGCTGATTCCCAACCCCAGCCCAAACAGCGCCAAATATTTGACACTTATAGATTCAAATATTTAGCACTTTGGACTTATTTATTATATACTTGACTAAATATTTTACTAAATAGTGGAACAAATTCTTGCATTTTCGAATAGTAATATCAGTTTCAAAAAACTAAGAGAGCCGTCCATATTCGAAAAATTGTGAAATATTTTGAGAATTTCCAACTAAACTTTTGATATCGGTTTTATATGGGATTTATGATGATGTTCCGTCAATACCGTTTAATACTACCATGGACATGATTAATGATCAACCTTCTGCAGGCGATTCTGACACCAACGCGCCGTTGGAAAATTTTGTAAAAGACAATCTCGATGTTTTCAAACCAAGAACTCTGTATATTAACGACTTAAGAAGTAAAGGCGTTGCCACAATTAAGCCTGAAATTATCATCAAAGCTGTAACAAATACTTTTGTTGTGGAAAAAGCCGCCTTTCATGGAAATTTTGTTCGATTAATATTTCACTCAAAGTAAATTTCCGATACTACAGTTGGGCAAAAAGTAACTATTGGAGAAGTAGAAGTTACTCTGGAAAGTAGCGACTCTGATTTTGTTAATAAAACTCGTCATGTTTTCGGTCTCCGATTCGAAGTTCCGGATGAACGTTTACGTGAGTTTTTAAAATTACATGGTCTGCCTACTATTGGTGCTGGTCGTTTTATTAAATGGCGCAGAACGGAGGTGGACTCACCCGGTAGAAGTTTTGTAATTATGATTAAACGCGATAAAGTTATTCCGCCATCGTTGAGGTGGGATCATCCTAACTTCCGACGGGGGCATGTGATATGCGATTTTGGCATACTGGAATGCCAGATTTCTGCAAACGTTGTAATAATTATGGTCATGTGGCAGTAAATTGTGATAGTTATCCATCAATGAATGAAAGCAACCCGGGTCGGGAACGCACCGATCCGATCACCAATGTGCCGAAGCATTCCGAGAAACAATACTTGGAATTATGTGATTATGTCATGAGTATTATCAGTGCCGGCTCCACAAAAGTCCAACTAATTGGGCCAAAATTTGAAGAAAAGCTCCCAGGTATAGCAATCGACTTCGATAAAGCTGAATATTTCGAAGGCTATCGGACGGTTAAATCTAAACGAGAGCGGCCTTTCGATGTCCCGGGAGAATCAAAGATAACGTTTTTTCATTGGAAACACGAAGACAACGGTAATATATCAAACTTCCATCACCCGGGCGGTACTATATCCATTTAGGGTGAGCATTTTAACTGTCTGGAACAATTTATTGGAGCATGGAAGGCACGGTTTTGCGGTAACGATGACATAGCATCTAAAATAATGAACGAGAGTAACCCAGTAGCAATGAAACGTCTACATGGGAAGTTAAAGTGGCCGTGGGATCTGCGTCACTATGTTAGAACTATATCAGAACTAATCGCCATTGGAAATTGGGCTAAATATGTCCAATTCCCACATTTAAGAAAAAATTGATGGGTACATTGGGTCTATTGGTAAATAGCAACACTGGCCTGGGGCCTTGGGGGTGTGGCTTGCACTGCACAAACCCTCAAGCAAAAAAAGGGATAAGTGGCCGCGTGGTTGCTTGAATACAAACGGTGACTTATTGACATATATTAGATGTTTGATGCAAAGCGATCCGGATTTTAAACTTGAATACACTAAGGTGTTGCTCGAGAATGTAAATCGATTAAATCGTGGCTAAGAAGTCCCTTTAGAGACATAGAGAATAGAATCCATGATTAAAAGAGCTAATTCTTTTTCGCTATAATATGAATGGTCCTTGAGGTGTGTATACAATGGTTTTTTGGTAAATAGTTAGTAATGCGTTACAATTTAATGAATTTGGTAATACCTTTGCCTATCACATGAACTATGGGTCTTCCAGCAAACAAGACAACTGCGGATTCCTTAGTTTTGTTTCAATTGCTACATTGAATTGCAATGGTGTAAAGAATTTTAGGAAGATGTCTACGATTTTTAAAAAATTAAGGACTTGATATTGTTTGTTTGCAGGAAACACACATTAAGAATACTAATGACAGTGAGATTTTTGACCGTGTTTTTTAGAATGATTTTAGAATACACCATTCTCTCACTAGTTTAGAAAATTCAAAAACTGGTATTTCTTTTTTGATAAATAGAAAATCTCGAGTAAACGGAAAAACAGTCTTGGCTGAAATCCGAGGAAGAGCCATAGGTTTGGGCTTCTATATAGGTACAGTCTCTGCCTTATGGGTTTCCTATACGCACCGGCTAACCAAGAAGAGCGCCCGTGATTTTATAAGGATATACATGATCTAATGTGTCAGACTGAATGGTTTTCTTTTGCGAGCACTGGCATCCTTGGAGATTTCAGTCTGGTTGAGGACCCCAAACTAGACAGATCAAAAGTTTGTTTTGATCGACAAATAGGCTTAGCTGAGTTTTATGAATTAAAAGATCTGCTATAAGTACATGACGTTTATAGAGAAAAACACCGAGATCGAAAAGATTTTTTCACAATATGTCATCAATACATAACACTATGGCGCGGTTAGACCGCATCTACACTACGTTGAATTTGTTAAATGGTGCACTGTGTACAGTCCGCAGTGTGAATGGTTGTGCCCATAGATTATTTCGTTTAAAATTTAAAATTGGTGGTGTTGAAAGGGGAAGAGGATACTATAAAATGAATACACTGCTCCTTTCGGAAGATAGTGTGTATTGGTTTTATAAACTCCAGTATAAATCGCTTGTGTGCCTCAGAAGGAGACATACTGGGTCGTTGGGATGTTTTCAAAGAGGATGTGAAAAATTATTTTAAATTATTGAGTAAATGTAAAGCTAAGCAATGAAATTTAGCTCGTAAGAATATAGAAATGCGAATTCGTAACGCTCAAGACCTAGTGTGTCGTTTCCCACGTAATGAAATTTGTAAATTTTACCTTAAAAAGCTAAAACCAGAAATGGAACTGATAGATAATTTCTATATTGCAAATTGTCGTCACAACACGTATTATAGCGATTTTGTCGATGACAGAATGTCTGTGTCAATGGTAAAAGCATTGTTGAGAAAAGAACGGGAACAGAGGCGTTTGTTTTCAATAAAGACAGTTAGTGGTACGCTTCTATATAAGAGTCAGGAAATTATAAATGAAGTACGATTGCAATACGAAAATTTCTTTCGTTCTGAAACTATTAACGGAAACATGCTTAAATTTTTTCTTAATATGCCAAATTTTCCCCGGCTCAGCGAGGAACAACGCGCGAGTCATGAATCTAGAGTAACAGAAGAAGAGATAAAATTTTCGACACGTTCTTTTCAAGGTAAGAAAACACCAAGGCTGGACGGAATACCAATAGAAATTTATTGGTTATTCTGAGATACGTTGGCCCTTTTTACGTAAACTCTTTAATAGCTTTTTAAATTTTGATATGATGCATCTATCAGCGTATGACGGTATTATTACATTGTTCTATAACGGTACAGGAGACCGGACGGTTCGAGAGAATTGGCGGCCGATAACACTCCTGAATGTAGATTATAAGATATATGCTGAAGTGTTAACTAAACGACTAGAATCTGTGACGCCTACTTTAGTACACGCTGATCAAACTAGTTCGGTCCATGACAGAACAATTCATGGCAGCCTGAACTATGTACATTCAGTGGTTAATTTTGCTGAAGAACGAAATGCAAACATAATGATTTTATCACTAGATCACCAATCGGCCTTTGATATGATCGAGTGGAAATTTATCTTTCGAACCCTAGAGGAAATGAATTTCGGTCAAATTTTTTACAATATTTAAAATCCATATATCATGAAAATTTTACTATATCGGTCGTCTTTCTAAACGGATGTTTCGATACCCCTTTATGTTTTCAGAGTTGTTAGACAAGGCTGCCCATTGTCTCCCTTATTATATGTGGCGACATCTGAAGTTGCCGCCCATTTCGTTAGGGAAACAAATATGTTGATTGGTTTACCACTATGTGGAGTGAATACACGAATAACGAAGTTTGCGGATGAAACTAGCATTTTTGTGACGAGTTGGAAAGAGGTTGAAAACGGTTTTCAAATTTTTGAGTGGTACAAAATGGATATCTGGTAGTCGCTTAAAACCAACTAAAACGCAATTACTTCGTCTAGGAGGTTTTAAACATATAGCTTGATTCCTGCAGAGTTTCGAGAATTTGTCGTGGAGAAATTAAAATTATACGGGGTATGGGTGAGTGCTTGTGGTTTTGAAAACGAAGGAAATTGGTTAAAAAGTATGGAGGCAATTGATCGTTCAGCGCAAAAAATTCCTCCAAGAGGGATTTTTGTCTATGGTAAAGTGCATGTTGCTATGATTTACTATTTTTGTATGTTTTCATAATGTTTGTAATGTAACAACACCTCCAGCCAATTTGATGAAATACACTTATAAAGTTTTACGCCGTTATGTGTGGTATCCGTCGTCGTCTAATATTATAAAACAGGCCGCGCTACATTTGGAGGTAAAACATGGCGGCATCGGTTTTCCAGATCTGGAAATAAGAATAAACGTAAATCGCCTAATTTATTATATGCATGTGTTATCCTTTAAAGAAATGCTTATTTGAAAGAGATGTTTTTAAACTTTTTTCAAGGGTTAAACTATTATCGAAATCACAAATGAATAGAGTTCTGGTGCCACAATTCTATAAAGAGATTCATTCAGCTGTTATCGAGACGGGGCTTAGAATAGAGGAAAATTTTGTGTGCGTCTTCGGAAAGAAGTTTTCGGTATCAAATTTTAATGCGAAACAGTTATACTGCTTATGGGTGAAACACATACACAAACAATCAAAAAATAGAATTGCAGGGTTCTTTTTGGGCGGTAGTGCTGGGGGTTGGGGCGTCTTATGTTCAAAAATCGTGGGAGTGGGTAAAAATAAAATATGTTGACGGTAAAGTAATAGATTTGCATTATAAACTTATTCATAAACGTCTTTATACTAATAATAGAATTTCATTGTTTACAGAAACTGAAAACACATGTCCTTATTGCGCACGTATGGGCATACAGGTTGTAGAAGACAACCCGCATGTGTTTATTTATTGTTTACGTTCCTATAACTTCTTCTCTGAAATAACACCGCTGTTGCGGAAAGTCTCGGAAATACGAGTGTTAGAGACAGCGGATTTAATACTGGGTAAAAAATGAAATGTCCATATAAGCAAATATGTTATAACTGGATAATTCAATATGCACAGTTTTCTATCGGGAAATGTCAATGCAAGCTCAATTTTGAAGTCAAAAATGAAGAACCCATTACTGTTTTCAAGAATGAAGTTTTTAGGCCATTGTGTCGGCTTAAAACTAGGTTAAGATCTGAAGTTTTTTTAAATATTTCAATAAAATTTTTGAACCGACAATCACACCTCTGGGTTTTCGATTAAATTTAAAATGTTATTAGTGATTCATTTTACACCGTTTCTTGATTGTGTGTGTTTTTGAACCTTTGTCTTTTATACTAGTACATCTATATGCTCTTTCCTTTGTAGGGCTTCACGACATGTTTTTTATTCTTGTGTACATAATTTCTGACTAGTTTACTTTTCTCTATCTGTTTATAGTCTCAAATAACTAGTACATCTGTCACAAAATATTCGGCACTTATAGATTCAAATATTTTGCACTTTGGACTTATTTATTATATGCTTGACTAAATATATGACTAAATAGTGGAACAAATTCTTGCATTTTCGAATAGTAATATGAATTCCAAAAAACTAAGAGAGCCGTCCACATTCGAAAAATTGTGAAATATTTTGAGAATTTCCAACTAAACTTTTGATATCGGTTTTATAGGAGATTTTATGGTGTATAACTTATACTGGTTGAAAGGAGTTAGTTTAAATTGTTCGCATCGCGTCTAACATTAGGGACTATAGGGAGCAGTACGCACTGATGAGTCTTTCCACGAGTTCATATCGATGACAAAAACACATTTTACATAAATTTCAATGCAATTTTGTTGCTCTTGTCAGTAACTTGCGTACAATTTGACGGATTGCTCACTGTGATCAGTAAATATACCAAAGACCTTGAGTGAGCTAAAGTGTATAACTATAGTTATTACAAGATCCTGCGGATTTACATAAAAAGCATATAAAACATACGATTTATAAAAGCATTAACCAAAATCTAACTGCAAACTCATAGTCTTTTTTATTTAAATATAGCTTTGCTTCTCATTTTGAATCAACACTATTCTGCAAGGACATATTTCGATCAAAAACTTGCTAATAAACCGGTAGAATTATGCATTCAACCTTTAGACTTATTATATCTTTAATTAAGTCGACGACTGGTCCTGATTAACATTGTACTAAAAACGTGCGTAAATGTCATATTTCGTAGTAAAATCTTCTTATCCTAAACGGAGAATGCATGATTCTGAATCGGCAAACATACACTGAGGATTAGTGCAACAATAAGTGAAATTTCGCTAATTTGATCAAAATCAAAAGTCTTTGTGAAGAATATGGCCGCAACCCTGCAGTACTTACATTCACAAAAACACGAATGGTAGCTTTTGAAACCAGCGCTCGTGGACTGCCACTGTCAGTTGCCCAGACTTCGAGCACAAGTTCACCGGGTTCCGGTATGGCTTCACGGTCTAATCCCGGGTCTTTGATCCCGAGCGCGCCTGTCGATGGATGAATTGTAAATAAAGAGCTTGAATTCGACGGTTCGAGCGAATAAGTAATTGCGGAATTGTCTGTTAATGGATCATCAGCATCGGTAGCCTAAATTAAAAAACTAGTGCTTATTAAGTAATTCATACCTTGATGGATTTCTTTTTTGAGAGACCGTAAACCACCAGCATGGCTTTTACAGTAATATCATGCAATTTTTATGTTAAGGCATCTTACTGGGAACCTAGCCCGCATCATATCGACACTATGCAAACACAACATTTCCATATAAAATGTGTAAATTATGAAAAACTAAACCAACGCGGATTATGCCGTAGGTAGTAAATTTTTCTTACGGTGTATGGTAACAGTTATAATAATTAAAACTCAAGGTTAATTGAAAAGTTTACAAGTTAGGTCAGTCTGTCTTAACTTCAATTTTCTCACAAAAGACCAACATTATTACTACTACCGGTCTTTTTACTACCCTTTGAGGAAACACGATTTTCCGCTGTCGGGATTCCTCATTTTGATGGAACACAAGAGAGGATATGACATAATGAATGGAATGTTTACCAAACAGTAGTCCACAGAACTAGTATATAAAGATAACTGAAATTTGCGGAGAGCCCACTTGATGTTCGAAGATTAGACAATTTGTAGTAACTCACTATCTGGAGTCTGCTTCCATTGCTACTACTGAAACCGCTCGACAATCTAAATTTTTTAGCCAAGCTAGTTTTAAGATTAGACAATTTGTAGTAACTCACTATCTGGAGTCTGCTTCCATTGCTACTACTGAAACCGCTCGACAATCTAAATTTTTAGGCAAGCTAATTTTAAGATTTAGGGACTTTCTTCCGCAAGCGTTGGTTAGTTAGTTTTTATATAAGTAAAAGCCATGCGATTCGGTACATTTGTACGTGTATTTGTTTGTATTAATTGTCAAAAACCTTATCACTCGCTCCAATTTTAGAACAATTTGCGCTAAACCGCAAGCAACTGACAACTCTTATAAAGAGTGTTGTTGCAAAAATCCAGAAAAATATACATTAATATTATAAAATTTAAGGTTAAGAACCATATGGCCACGGATGACACTAAAATATTTGCAAAGCTTTAACTAAATCAAACACGCATTTATACAAATTGTATTATCCATGATTTTTTTTTAATTTTTGGATGCGAAACCTAAAAATTTTGAAATCGAAGACCCAACGTTACGGTCATTACATTTAACGTTCAAAACTTATCGTAAATATTTTCATGTAATTTTCTCATCATTACATACAATTTTAGTCGATGTTATCAGAATCGGGCATAACATTAGAAATTTTTTTTTCAAAAATGGTAAAATATTACATTGAAATAGTGTCAGACACTGAAGTTACTGAAAATATCTAAAATTGAATATTTTCGTACTAAAAATTTTAGTAATTATTTCCTATTAAAAAAATTTCTTATGCCGCATTTTCAGTGCATATTTTTAGAAATCATATAACAAATTTGGCAGTCAACGTAATAATGATAGCTCGGTAACGCTTCACAAAATTCTAAAACACGCGATCCTGGAATAGTTAAGTTTCGTTGACTTTGCTTTCCGCCAAATCGTATCAGCTCCCATCTTATCGGATACGATCAAATTCTATGCCTACAGTGTTGTACTGTGTAAATGTGCTGTCAATTATTAGGATCAAATCATCCGATCTGGTACAGATATAAGTATGTAAGGGTTATCGTATCGATGAAATCAGACTCATTGCAATGCAATCAATGCGAACCCGACCTTAACGTAGTATCCGTTCTTCGTATGTGAAAACAGATAACTGTTTTCTTGAGCATATGCAACATATTCTGTGCGTTCGAAAACGGGCGAGTTATCGTTAACATCGGTCACATTGATTACTACGGGCACGCTTGTCGACAATGACCCTGATTTTCCATTGTTATCCCGTGCGATGACAGTGAAATCGTAGTAAGCAACCGCTTCTCTGTCTAGCGATTCAACCGTCGTAATTGTACCATCTTGATTGATAAGGAACCTGACAAATTACAAAACATACATTTTAATGTCAGAAGAGAGTACCGTAAAACTTCTTCCCTGATGTCATTCCGTGGGAAAAAATGGCAGGGTAAGGCTTCGTTTGACCCCAACTTTTTTACGTAATCAGTTATAAATTACAGCAGAGTGTGCGTATAGTGATTGCATTGATAGCGAAAATGATATTGTAGTAAAATGTTCTTCGGCCAAAACTGTCTACACTAAAATAATTATGTATATCGTTTAAACTGTATATTTTGCATTTTCACAGCTGAGCGCTGGTTTGTAGGTTATAAATAAGGGGTTCTTTTTTATGTTAAATGGACATTCAGACTGTGTCATTATAAGGGCGCTACATTCCACAAGGGATATAAAACTAAGTCAGTTATACTAAACATTGCATTGCTATGGATGGCAAATGCAAAATTGATAGGTTTATGTTATATTCATTGATAGAGATTGGTTTGAACGCATAATTACTAGTAGACCATATTTACTTGTGATCATGATACTGTGACAATCCAAAGCTTACGTGTGTGTCCTGTAAAAGTTCGAAACGCAATAAAAACAGTAGTAAATCGGTTTAACTTAGCGTGAAGCTATGTAAGACAGATGCGAAATTTTAGAGTTTTCGGGTCTAAATAACCCATTTATCCCGAGACGTCGTGGAAATGTTTTGAATGGTATATGTCGTGGCTATGCGATGTTGGGTGCAATATGTCGGTTGTTAATCAAATAGGTCAGCATTTCCATACTTAGGCAAGAATTTCATTTCGTTGAGATATTGTCAAGAACATCTTAATACAATATTTATTAAGTAGCTGCATATGAGCACACATTTGCTAAGCACCTGTCATTTAGCATAAATTGTTGCCTAATAAGATTGGCAGTCCTAATAAGATGTTTCTTTCTATTATAATACCCAAGGCAAAATCAGCAAAATATCAGTTTTACTCTCTCAATATATAAAACCAGGCAAAAAATGTATTTATGGCTTTGGTTATCCGCAAAATATAAATGAAAGCCAGAAGACATTCCAACAGTATGTGCCGAAGAACACTGACTATACATTACAAACGATTATATTTATAACCTTTAATAATAGTGTAAAAGTCTTCTTTGCTATACATCTCACGCATAAAATTTTGCTATCAAAATAGCATTAATATGTCTGTAGTGGCTAATAGATACTGTAGGCTATTGTTGTAGCTGCGATGTCAATGCTAGATACTTCCCTGTGGCTATTGAGTTTCGATTACTTAAATTCAAAATTTATTTAATTCATATCAATAGGGACTAAAGTGATAGAAAGATCTTTTATTACTTCGCTGATGTTACTACTCTTGATACTTCGCTGGGACTATTGAGTTTCGATTACTTAAATTAAAAATTTTTAATTCAGATTAATGGAAACTAAACCTGATAACAAGATCTCATTAGTACTACATCTTTATTAATGTTAGCGCTATGTTTCTTATTTATGTTTCTATACTTTATCGGCTCATATATATTTGATGGAATAAAGGTACTCAAAATTCAAAATCGATAGGTGTAGATTGGGAGTTGAACACATAAATTCTAGATGTCTAGGTCGACACGTCGAACCATTACTTAATCCACGGTTTTTCTGAAAAGGAATGCAAGTACGTTTTTGGGTTATCTGAATTGTACCACAAGCTTATATCCATGATATATCTGGACTTCAGGAAACAGGAGCCGCTAGAACATGATGAAAAATCGCAAACAGCCCTATAAGTTGCAATGACTAAACACAGACAGCTATCTATCCGAATTTCTGGAATAAAAACCGGAAAAAAAGAAATTTCTCTTCCAATCGTACAATTTGGAATACTATTGAATGCATGCCTAATTAAAGAGTGGTCAATCCCTAAAAATAAAAAGAAATTATTGCAGCAGAAGTTCAAAAGTCAAGCAACAGCATAGGAACAATTAATATCTGCTATTTACCTAGAGTTAACGTTTAAGAAAATAGTTTAATACTTGTTGCACTTATTAATTGTACTGGATACTTGATCGAAAGACAAGAAAAAATCAAAAACTTCTTACTTCTCTGTTCCTTCGCCGCTTAACGAGTACACCAATGGCAAATACTGAACTGAATCTTTATCGTCCGCCTGGAATATATTACTCGATATGAAGAAAATTCGAAGCTTTAGTCTTTGCTAAGATGTAAATTAAACTTAAAATGTTTTCTGGTTTGTAGCTTTTAGCATAATTGGTGATAACACGGCGATTTCAAAGTAGCTGGCGCAGTTTGTTAGTTTCTCTACCTATACAAATAAGTGCCTCATAGGGAAAATTTATTTTTACGAATTGGGGGCATTCAGTTTTTTGAAGGATGTATATCTTTGTAAAATAATTTTCCAATAGAATGTGTAAGTTTTTTTCGCATATTAATACCACTGTGCGTCCACGCGGAATGATTGTGAAAAATTATTACACTCCATGACGAAACTTGACATTTTAAAATATTTTTAGCTGGTATTATGCGCTGGAGTTTTCTGCCTTAGTAAGTAGTAAATTCCTCAACATTTAATTCACTGACTTGAGAACCATAAGAGCCGGATTAGTACAAATCAGTTTTTAGGACTGACCTTATTTACATCACTTAGATTTGTCGCGTTTCAATACTCCTGACATTTTTTACTTGTTGTTTGGTAGCAGTGTAACCAACATTTGTTGAATGTATCAGGGAAAATAAATAAAAACAAACAAACACATACATGCAATCTGAAACAAAAGGTAAAAATATAAAGGGTTTAAAAAAGCTTTTAAGCTTTTAAGAAAAATAGGCGGATTATTTTTAACGCATATTGTTTCACTCGTATATAAAATTTTAGAACCCTTCGTCACTAACATATATTACAATTTTCGCTACTGAAATTCTAGCAAATCTTGGCACTATTGAAAACAAAAGAAGATGTAGCTACATTTTGACGACCATATACCACTGTGCGTGATACTGTGTAAAATCGAGGAGAGTACAAAAAGTGTACGTTTCAATTTTTTTATAGTCAAGCATGTGTTATACTTCATTCCAGTCTTGTGCCCACCCTGCCCGTCATTGTTGTAATTCACCACTGCGCAAGTGCGTTGCGGCACATTGCGCAGGTCAGTCGAGTGTTGTGTCAGTGGTGAATGAGTCTAGTGAAATGCGTGGGTAACATTAAAATTCATACAGCTACTGCATACGATAATGCAATGCGCCGGAGTGCTCATTACGCTGTGATTCTCACTATTCCCAACTACAGTAAATAGTAAGGCCTTGTGTATCGTTTTAATGAAGATGACATAGCTAATTGAAATATTTTTTCAAAATGTACCTTTTTACCGTCATAACTCAGCAACGGATGGTCACATAGGTTGCACCCATGGCTCAAAATGTTTCGCTTGCGCTTTGATGTTTTCTAGCGATCTCACTCAGTCTTCAACTCTACACTTTTGCTTATTTCTACTGTTAAATCATCATTTTGGCCATTCTCGTTATGAAAATGTTATATTATTTGCAACAAGAGTTTGTGTGGAATGGATTCACCAATTTTACTAAAGCGAGTTTTAGTACAATGGTACCTAGGTTCTGTATGTACGTGATCATGCATTTGACTGCGCAACTTCTTGTTCATGAATGAGAACTGTTGAATCATCATTAAAAATTGAATTCTATTAACAGTCCGTTTCAGGATTTTCGATATTACTTGTACGAAATTGCAGGTAAGTTGAAATTTCTAATTTGTAATATCATAACCTATCTGAGAACCTTGCCAAGTGTAATTTTTAATATGTTTTCGAACGGACTCAGGTTTTGTGGCAACTTTAGTTCAAAATTTTTGTGCATTTCTATTCCTTTCTGAAACGTATCGTTTAAACCATAAGCTGATATTAAATATATATTCAAGTAACCTTGAATAATGATATGGTACATCTAGTGCCTTTCACTAAAATATATCAATAAATTAATATACATCGGTGAAACAATGCCCTCAAAACTGTAATAGTTATATTGCACAACACTGCTTAACTATTAAAGTTCCAACGTTAGTCATAGCTCCCGCAATATTAGCCTTTTTATTTATTTTTGACAAACTGAACCTGTCTCAAGGTCACAAATAGAAACAGACTTGGTGTCGATCACTCACCTGTTATTTGTTCTTCCTCGTTAACGAAAATCGGTTACGAATTAAGCACCATGTACTAAGATTATATTTTCATCAATTACTCCTGCCGTAAATTAAGCTTAATTAAACTAAAGCAATCAAATGGTTGAAAGTTGCTTGCTGCAATGTTTTAAAACCCGTGACCAACAATATCCGCACAATTTTGACATTATAGTTTTCAATCTAAAGCTTATCACTTATTCGTAACATGGTATGTTGAGTAATGTGTGTGCAATTTAAAAGTATTAAAATAGTTACCACGGAAATAACCTGTTGTGGATGCTAAACACAGCCTTCTCAAAAGTAATTACAATGTAAATGGGCATAGTGCTTCAAATCAAGCAACAGAGCTAGATTTAAGTATTTTTGTAAGGCTATATACCTAAACAACCTCGGAGATTTTATTGAAGTGAACATTCCCATAAATATACCAGTCGTGTTTATGGAAGTACAGAGTATTTCATGGTGTTTGCCATATAATTATGTGCTTAATTACGCGCTGTGCTGTGCGTTTCGCTCGTGCGACGATACTGCTTTGATTTCATCACTTGCTGATGTTTGTATGCATATAATAGTTACCACAAGAATTACTGTATAAAGAAATGACAGGCAGTATACACAAGTATTGCAAATACTTATCTTTAAAGTACGTGTCTTGAAACACCATGAATAATTTGGTTGCATTTCTATTTACGTTGAACGAACTGTTGCCATGGCGATAAATCGACCAAGAACTGTTTACGTTAGAGTTGCGCTCGCTACCCACTGAGCACTGACTATGCTGTTGTTCGGACCCCTGCCAACGCAAGCGCATAACAACACGCCGCCAAACACAGGACACGCAAGGAACTAAGTGGACGAACTACTTGGTACTGTATTAGTCGCACCAGAGCAACTACATGCATCAGAGGGTTAAGAAGTTTATATTTATCTTAATCCTACTTGACTAATAGTGTTTTAATTTAAATTGTTATGCGCTTTAACCGCTATTGCAGTTATTTCGCACATTTAGGCACTTGCTAGAGCCCAACGCTTTGCTAGCTGCCATGACCGAGTGATTTTATTTTGTTTTTGGAATTATGTTGTCATTTGATATTTTGTTTTAATTGGTTTTAATTGGTATTGGTTTTGATTATTCTATATTTAAAAATTGTAAATTTGTACTAACTTGGTCGTCCATAGTTGTTGATTGATTTTGTGAATTTCTAATGGTGGTTAGCACGCATTCAATATCATTTGTAATTGCATTATTGATGTATACTGTAATTAAATGTTTTTGCCTTGAGACAAGGTTTTCAATTGGTATTGTTTGTGTAATCCAATCATTTGGTGTACAATATGGCATATCGAGAGCTATGCGCATAGCTGAATTTTGAACACATTGTAATTTATTTTGATGTGTTGTTGTTATTCCAGAAAAGGCAACTGATCCATAATCCAATATTAGTCTAATGTATCGTTTGTAAAACTGTATTATTGTGTCCGACCAGCATCCCCAATTTGTGTCTTTCAGGCTTTTTAAAATGTTTAACCTGACTGTCGCTATTTTCTGAATATCATTTACATGGTGTGCAAAGGTGGACCCACAGTCAAAGGTGACGCCTAAGAATTTTGCTTGTGCCGTTAATCCAACATTATTGTTAAGGATTTTTATGTGTATTGGTACTTCTTTAATAGTGGTTCTGTGTAATTTACGAGGGCTAAATCATAGTGTTTCGAAAAATATATACTTATACTATAACATGATGCCGTAGGTCAGGCACATTAACCGGGGTAAAATTTGTGGATCTGTATAAAATTAAGTCGGGAAAACATAACAATAATCCTGGATAAAAGTCAGTGGCCATATAGCATGCGATAAAACAGCAGTGAGAATTACAAAAACCTAGTTACTTTCAATTATAAATGACATTAGTCACAAAAGTTATAATCGTCAGTAAGGAATGCAAAATACAGGATATCACAGATTTGTAAGAAATGAAACACTAAAGTCCATTATTAAAATATAGACATCATGCAACTGTTGGCGTCGTTATACACAAGCTGAAATGCACAAAAGTACCATAGATGAATAATCAGCTGGTGGTTTTGAACAAGACGCAGATAATTGTTGCAAACATCTCTTGGCTAAGCCCATATAAGCCCATGGCGAAAATAGATTTATAACACGCTGCACGGTTGCAATAACTGAGATCGTTACTTGTCAGAAATTATTTTTCATAGCAAAATGTAAGTGATTTTCCTTAATTATCCCACGCTTCATGAATGTATTTTAATAGCGTTGAACGATTTATCGCACATAAAACATTCAATAGTTATAACCAAAAATTATGTAAAACAAAAATATTCAATTTTGGAAAATAGACCATATTTAAAAACAGTGGGTCTACGGGGGCCCCAGAACACTTCCTAACGCATTGAAACATTTTTTACTACGAGCAGTGGAATAATTTGTTAATAAACGAAGGCAGTATGGACAATTTTAAGCGAATCTTTGGCTAAAAATCGTTTAAAAATCACTTAATACGCCTTTCATTCACAAACAAATGAATTATAAGAGAAATCCTGAAAAAAGCGACTATGATCTCTTTGAGAAGAGAGATTACTGGAGATTCATAGACAATGGAAGTAAGCTGAAAATATAATGCACCCTTTTCTTAGTTTTACGCCTCACCCGAATTTTATGTATAACACTTAATTTGAGTGGAATGGCGCCTTTTTCCCTTTTTCACGACAAACCGATGTATCCATATCATATACATCCAAACTGCAGCAATTTGTAAGTGAAAGAAGTTTGTGCGTAAAAATTTTAAAACTGTCCGTTTGGAAATTAATTGTGCCTTAAAATCCGTTTAATCTCCAGAAATCTCAAAAAACAAAATCTGCCCATCAACAGGCCTGGGCAGTCTGGTTTAATGCACGTACTATATGGCAGTAAAAAGATATGAAGGATTTCGCGGCCGTTACGAAACTGTCTTAAAATTGTGAAAGTCGGCCCTGTTTGACGGCGGTGATTATGCTTGGCCTGATGGTGTAAAACCGCTGGTTGGTGATTTTAGCAGCCGTTAACTGCTAAAATCGTGGTCTGATAGTCTTCACGCCGCACTATTTGATATTCAGTAAATTCTGCAAAAGGTCAGCTAAATTTAGGAAAACCCCGTATCTTAGATGACGACTTTAACACTAACTGTAAGCGACTATGAAACCATCAATTAGATACAAATATTCATTTCCGTGTTATAAAAATGTTGTGCTTTCTATTATCGACTTCACATTTTATGCACAAAATTTTAGCTATATAATCTTTCCCTTATCGTCTACTTTATTCTGGTAACAACAGCGTTGGATGTGCTTCACATGGAAATTATTTCATACATAATCCTTGCGGCCAAGAAGTCGTATAAGCTGTAACACAAATCAAGTCTACAATTGACAAAACTTAATCTCGGGTAATCATTAGCGATCAAAAAACTGTATGCAAAATTTTTTTGTGCAAACATAGCTTAACCAAGCTTATAGTTAAGTACATCAAGAGTGCATTAATGATTTTTCACAGAAAGGTATGACCCTCTATCGTAGTCATTTGGCTAGTCTTATTCGATGATGTGGTCCTTTTTCGGATTACGAATACCACCTGCAAGCCTTGGCGGCGTAGACCCAAAAAGGATCAGATCATCGGATAAGGCAAACTACTGAGACTCATATTACACTTCTCGCCACGGACTTTTGGCTAATATATACATTCAATATTTTGACTGCCAACAGAAAAATGTATTGCGGAAATATTTGGGAGCCTAAAGCTAGCTTATAGTACTAGAAGCTGTCCGTTGTGGTGTACAGTTTCAAATAATAAAATTAAAAATTTAGCAATGCAATTCTCCTCGTATAATACTGATCGCCAATGTTGAAATTTTGTGTCAACAACCATCAACTTTATAGTCTATAAAATTCTGCTACGAATTACGCTGTTTCAATGTGACAATACTCGATGAGTCCACATGTGGTAATAAATTGTTGGAGCTAATTCAGTATGTGTGCTGTTTTTCTTGCATAGTAAGACATAAGAATACCCAATTCTGATTTTGTTTTATATTTGTTTCTTTACCAAATATTTAAAACCTGTTTTTACGGTAGTAATTAATTCGCCGAACGAGAAGCTTCCGTATCTTTTAGGACAAAGTTGGCGTTGGTTTTTCGTCGTAGCAAAACTATAAATATTGTGTTCCCAACTTTATTGTTGGACCTTAGTGGGCTGAATTTCCAGAAAATGCACCATTTCTAATTTACAGAGTCCAAGGACAACTCATAATAATATTTTAAAACAAACATTTATATATTTATCTAGTTGTACCTTTTTTACTTTCCGAGGTATTCAAGGCAGAGTTAAAACCATCCCGACCTAATGACTCAATATGGTTTTATGAAATTATAATTAATCTTCCAATAGTTTGTAAAGCATACCGTCGCTGCTTCCACAACAATGAAATGTACTATGCTGGCTTTCCGATACTTTTCCGTTCTTGGACGTTTTCAAATTTCATTAATCATAGGCCAGTTTATCGTTTTATACGTCTAAAATTCCGGAGACCAAGTAGGCTATGTATATGCCATACATGCCGAAACAGCACGCGGAAACCCTTTTTGCAAAAATATGGGGAAATTGGCGAAAATTGGGGTAAAAATAGCAAAAATGAGGTTGCTACAGTGGAGTGGTCATCAAGTTTTTATGCACTCCACGCAACCACGTGTCTCCTGGGACCTCTGGACACCCTTCCTCCTAAGACGACCTTCACCCCCGCCGGACCCCGGCTACCCCTATGAGACCTTGGAGCATTAGCATGTATGGTATGTACAATATAGAAAGTAAAAATTTGGTTTATTTGACACATATACAGCAGCAAATTGCAAGTATGCCGGACCCCAGTGTTAAATTAGCCTTACTGATATTCGGGTTACAACCGCTCCACAGGTTGATTTTCCTTCACGTCGGCCTGGTACGAAGATTACTCGAACAACGGTGCGTTGTCGTTGTCATCCAAAATAGTAACATGTACGTCACATATGTTTGCCTGGTGACCTACCGAACGCGCAGCTAACCAAATCTTAAGTAAAACATTGGCATTTAACTCACTCTTCAAGCAAGCACTAATAATCTATAATGTGTAAATTCTAATGCTGTCACAAAAAGAATTTCGTAGAAATTTCAGTATACAGTATTGATGAGAAGTAATGCAAAAAGCTAATTGATTTGGTGCAAGTTTCTAAAGTAAATTTTGATCTATTTTGAAACTATATAAAATATTGGCCTTTGCCAACGTGTGATTCGTTTTTCGTCAAAATTTTATATACTTTCACTTTCATATTTCAGGTTTGCTGAAAAGTCAAGCAGTGGGGAGTAACGTTGTATGTTTGAAAAGAACAATTTAATGCATATGGTTCATGGTGATGTAGCCCTAAAACTTAATCTTTGGTCTGCTACAATACTCGTAAGTGGAGTTCCGCTTAGGTTGAAGCTCAAGCTTAAGCTTAGTATATCTAGGGCAACACAGACTACATATAGCTTGCGACTCACTATTTTTGTTTAGTCCATGCTTTGCAAAAAAATTTTATTGTTACAAAATTCTACAAACTTGATAGTTCACGCAGCGCAGCATTTGCAACTTCAACATGTGGTTAAAACTAAAACAACCAGTGTTTAAACTGAAACTCATGAATTCTACTCCTGGATTTATTGCACGTTTATATGCTACGGTTGAAATTCAAACAAGCCCATACATTTTATAAAATATGCTAAGAGAATCAATTTAGAAATCTCTGACATAAAATACTTGCTTGTTCTTTGCTACGTTCATAGATAGATGAAAGTTATACAAAGACATTAACAACTATTAATTTAATCATTAAATATAATATTAAATCAAATTGTGAGGCAAAAACTGTAATTACCTGTAGTTTCAAAGCTTGAATTCGTTCGTAGTCAAGAGCACTAACGTTTTTGACGCGTATCAACGGCCGCGCTTTATTGAGCACAATGTGCGGGGAAATATCAGAAGATATCAGATTCTTGTTCGAGTTTTAATTCAAATTCGCCATTCCGATCCTAAATTATATAAGAGAAGTTATTTGGACTCTGGACTCTGCTATTCCTAAATATTAAAAGAAGGAATCTTTTATGTCAAAAAGCAGTTTTGAACGGTTTAATTTTCAGCTTAGACTGTTTTTGAGCGAAAAAGGGGTTGTGGCTAAAGTTAATATTGGTTGTGTTTTAAATATTAGGTTTAACGTATTGCTTTTATTGCGGTGAAACTGTTCATGTTCGCACTTGCTGAGTACATCATCAGACAAAAAATTGGAAACAACATCACAGTCCCTTTACAACTCTGATAAAATGCTTCTATATGAGTTATATATGTAAACTGGATCACAACTGCTTACAACAGTATACACAAAAAACGTATAATTTTCTTGTGTTTCAGCCAAAAAAGTGTTGCAAGTCATTTTTGTATACGATTTCGAGTAGCGTACGCAAACCTGGAGCTCTTGCTCGGATACTCAAGATACATCGCAAAATTAATGAATGTCAACTCAGCTTTGATCGAACATTATACGATAAATTCAGCTAACACAGCGCTTCGCAATGTAACTGATGGAAATGTTCATCGTCTGTTGCAGAGACAGTTGCTACATTTTTGGCACGAACCAAAGGCTGTGACACGGCTTTGACACGTCCCCACATTTCGTCGTACCAGATGCTTCGCTGGGACCGATGGGTTTCTACAATTTTGTGGACACATGTTCACCCTGAAGCCCTTTATATTGTGATCTAGGCTTCTATGGTTCTGCTCGGTAACGTTTGTGATCCTGCATGGTTTCGACTTTGGAAGATAAATTCACCGTTTATCAATTTACATTTTAATACAATTAACGACATAGCAAGAACTTCAATCACCTTTTCTTATTGGCACGTTAATCTCATAAAATGATTTTATATGTGAGAAGCATCATTGATTTGTTTGAAACCAATGACGACTCCAAATATAAAAATTCAGCTCCGACAGGAGATGAACATGCACCTTCTGCACTAATAGGACAGGCGAGCGCGGTAGACCGCTCGGCCACGCACGGAAAGCTGGCTAGCCCGATTTTCGCGGCTAAGTTAATGCAAAACAGTCCCAAATTCTTTACAATTTTAATGACGCTTGGCATCACCCTTTATATCCTAGCCAAGGCGTCTTTCTAGTTTATTTAACCACTGAAAATTTTATAAAGATTGCTGCAGCAGTTATTTAGTTTGTGAAGAGTTACGTTGCAGCAGTGGAACAATTAATGGTTGCTATTACCTAGGGTAACCTCAACAGTAATTAAGTTTAACTTTAAACTCGGCGAATAAAGAGAAACCCTAATAGCTTCTTTGTCTAAACATAAACCAGTGCCGGTTTCGTAACTTTCCGCAAGAAGTAAGGTCCCAATTAAATTTTAAGATTACATCGACTGAAAGCGTCAACTAGGGCAATTTTTTCCACAGTACTCGCTTCCTGTCTGAACAATAAAAGAGGTGCCACAGCAGGAATTATCCATGGAGGGCTTCCAAGTTTTTCATAAGACGTCGAATGCCGGCTTATATACGTGTACAGTCACAAACTATATTCGACCTCCTGACAAGTATTGCTTAGACAGGCTCAGAACAAACAGTAATACGGTCTTTGACCGAAATATATATAGGAATCCAAAATCAATAAGTTAAAAAGTGGTAAAGAAGACAGCCAGGAACCCACCCTAAGGTGGAAACAAAAGTTACTATAACGCTACAAAATAGCCTAGAAAACTCACAGAGTCGTTATCAACGACGTAAAATTCTTTATCGTTCAAGAATTTTAACGGCGTTAGTGCGTCAGAATTCTCTCGAATCTCGGCTTGATAAGTTCGATAGCTGCACCAGCACTTCATCGTCGACATCGATTATTAATATTGTCACATTAGCTATTGCTGTCGTAGACGGTGCCTGATGAGGATGCTTCTGTAGCCTGAAAATTCAGGAAAACAAAAATTGCATGTAAACTGAATTATATATCATCAAACTCAGTGACATCTGAAATTATTGAATTTTGAGTGGAACGAGAATTTCAATTTTGGCTCTGGAGGGGGATTGAGGAGGTCCTGTCTGTGTGTGTCTATGTGTGTGTCTGTCGCACCTGGATCTCGATAATACGGTTGGGCGGATTTTGATGCAGTATAGCTCATTCGAACCGCAATGGTCGATTTAGGTGTAGTGACGGAGCCCGATTTTTGAATTGTTTCCCGTGGGAAAAGTTACGAGGCAAAATGACGTCATTTTGGTTCATTTTCGGGCACACCGTCCAGTTTTTGCGACTTTTCTCAATAAGTAAACGAGCTATCTGCAAACTAATAGGCCTATTTCATGCAGCTTTACCAGGGCTTTCCAATAATATATAATACGTTTTTCAACTACTTCCCAATCTGGAGTCTATAAGCTTATAGTTGGAGCCAAATTTTATATTTGGTGAAAAGTCGTGGAAGATGCACCTAAATCTGTTGTTGCTTAGCCTTGTTGGTTTTTGTCAGATCTGGGCTTTTCTGGAGCCAACTAGCTCAATGCGAGTGTAAAAAATATTGTGTGGCAAATATTTTTCACACTTCTGCTTTCACACTTGGTATGAAAAATAACACTTTTTCTCAAGTGTCTGTTTGAATTCTTTAACGTTCTTTTCACGGTCAATTTTAGGTTTTATTGAATTATTAAATTGTTAGTTGATTGTTTTTGTAACCGTTGTATGATGTTTTGTCTACTGCGATTACGTTGAGTATCAAAAGAGGCGGGCGTAACGATGACTCATCACTCACGGTTTATATCCTGCTACAGCCTAGCAGTGTAAAGGTTCTTTGTTTGTGTGTGCTTTCTGCAGACGGTTCGGGGGATTGTTCTCACTCACTCGAATTCTGGCTCGTAAGCGAGCTTCACTAGTCTATATACATAATACCACTATAATATGGAAACGAATTCAGAGTATTGGTTCTGACAAAGGTGTGACAAACAGCGCATCATTCGAGTAAGTCGCAAGTCACACTATCATATCTTATTTGAACACATTTATCTTGTATTGCGAGTACATGATCCTACCAATAAACCAGTTGGGTTGTAGAAAAGTTAAAATTTGGTTAAATTTCTAGGCACGAATTTTGCAGTTTTCTTAATAAGAAATAAGTGAAAGCAGCTTATAATATTAGTGCCATGGTAATTGGGAACAACGCATTTTTACTATAAGTCACTGTTTATATTTCCACATTCTTTAACACAGAAACACGCTAGTAACTCGCAAGCGAGGGTGAAATGGAGCGAGCATGGTTTCACCAAGTGGTCAATTTGTGTGAAATCACCCTGTAACAGGCTTTGTACTTGATGTATATACTACACTAAGACCTATGTAACCTTGAGCCTATTAAAAAACCCAAAAACTTTGTCGACCCTAATCCCATCGAAAACAGCTGTATACCCGCGAAGTATTCGTGCTAGTGTCTGGGTAACCAAATCAGCCTACCGAAAAATCTACACACGGAACATTCTTCTTACCCTTTGAGCAATGTATGACCAAGATACTGAAACCAGACTATATTCTGGCAGTCGGGTTCATTGACCCTACACCTAGTGAAAACATCGGAAATGGTATTAAATATTAGTGTTGAACTCTATACAATCAAACCATCACGCTGAGCGTACCGAAAAACCTATATAGACCGCTCTTGATTCCATGTAAGCAATAAGTGACCAAGCAAATGAAAACTCACTACATTTTGGAAATCTGTTTCGTCGACCGTAAGGCCCCTGAAACCCTATGAAACGGTGCAAATTTTGTTTAAGTTGAACTCTAAATAGCAAGTCCGTCGTATGCTTGATGGTCTAATAGATACTCGATGTATAGTGAAACAAGCAGAAACATGCCGAATTGTGAAAAATCGTTATTCATGGCAAGAATTGACGAGTCATATTCCGGCCCACACCGGACCCGGAAGTGGTCGCACAAAAAGATGGAGATCCAGATGAGCCAATTCTGCTGGTGCCTTTGTTTTAACATATATAGCCTGTATCGTAAGATATGGGCTGCGAAATCTGGTAACCCGTATTGCCAAATTTAACAAAGAACCGTTAAAAGCCTGTTTTTTTGCCATTTTGACATTTTGTAATTTTGAACCCAACTCGGGCTCTGAACAGGACCCGTTCATCGAAAGGGCACGTCCTCGTCACTTTGCTATCGAATATAAAATCTATCGAATCCATCCAGCCGACGATGAGTTATGACAGTAACTGAAAAAAAAAGAAATTTGACGATTTTTCCTTTAGTACCCTCGGTGGAAACTTCATTAATCAAACTTTAACACATGGAGAACCCAGCAGAGTTAAAACCTATCGCACGGTAATTGACGAAGTTAGTGCCCCATCCCGACTGAGTACATTTGTTCGCTTCACGATCCAAATTTTGTTTTAACGAAAACCCATCCAGTTATCG